>LM523215.1:53451-83707 GCA_000941615.1 Parastrongyloides trichosuri
TATAAAATATAATATAAATTAATCAAACATATCAATGAATTTTTTTATTTAAAAAATAAATACTACAAATAATTCCTAGCTGAAAACTCTTCTATTAACTTCATTCTTTTTTCAACTTTTATATTAGTATTAACATTATCATAATCAAATGTTCTTAGTACTCTTGCACTTTTACCAACAATTTCGGCATTATAAAGCAAATATTCCAGTGCAAACATCATGTTGTAATCGACATAATGAAATGCTATTGGTACATCAGATAATGTCTCCATGCCTGGAGAATAACGTTTGTTTGTATATCTAACAAATCTCATTGTACTTGCATCTGCCTCTGGTGATGTTATCTGTGAAGGGTTAGCGGGTGAAAATAAATTCTTCCTTTTTATATCAATTGAATTGTGTGGTTTAATTCCTAAATTTTTCATACATACACCAATCTCAGTATCATCAATTTTTTTTAAGCCTTGTGTACAAAATTTCTTATTGTTGAATCCTTTGTTATATAACAATGCAACTGTTCTCCTACTTAGAACGTACCCTGAACCACCTTGTATATAATCAAATATCTCACCATTATGAAGTTGAGATTTTAATTTAAAACCATAATAACCATGAGAGTCTGGATTTTTTTTCAAAAGAAATGTTCTTAAATTTTCCATTATAACATAAGAATCGTCATCCACTTTCATATAATAATCATACATTTTTCCATACTTCTCCCATGCCCAAATAATACCATTTTTAATTTTTACATATGCATTCCTGTACCCATCATTCTTTGATGCTTTGATGGAAGGTAATGATGGATCATTTTTTGATGATGCATAAACATATCCATTACATCTTTTAAGCCATGTTTTTTTTTGTGCTTCTGCTCTGGTATGTTTGTTTTTTGGAGTTGATAAAATGATACAAAATATTTTAACACGATTTTTTAACTCATTAGACACCTGTTGGAATACTTAATGATTTTTTTTCAATTAACTTGTTATATAATATAATTATTTACCTGAATCATTAAAAGAATCTTGAAATGTAAAATTACTCATAGAGACATAATATGATTGAAAAGATAAGATTAGGTATAAAACTTTAATGAATAACATAAAGAAAAATTAAAACAAAAATTTAAAAAGTAATAAATACATACACTTCTACGTTATATACATATTTATATAAAATTAAACAAAAATAGTTGATCATTTTTCTTGTTTATTAATAAAAATTAAAAATTGTGGATATACATCATCCAATTTGTTTAATCTGTTTCAGAGACGTTTTAATTAATAAAAAAAAAGTAAACTGATGAAATTATTGTTACAACCTTTTTTGAAGAGAAACATGATTTATGTTGACCTCAAAAAAACATTATTTATAAAATATTATTTTATACATTAAAATATAATATAGGAGAAATTGTTAGTAAACTTTCCAATTTGTAGTTGTAAATATTAATTGTTTAATTTGAATATACCAGTATTTTGTTAAATATATATCACTATCTTTTCTTTCCATAGGATAATTTTACCAAAAATTTCTCATTTCATTTAATTTCTCCCATTTAATTTCTCCAAATACGTCAAACCAATAAGTAAACATGTTATGTATTGCCCGAAAACACCAAAACATAGACCTAGGTTTACTCCTTCACTTTTGCACTCTTAAGAATATTGGTAAAAATATTAAAAAAGGCAATAATAAAATTAATTAGAACTATAAACAATACTATGAATATAATTAAACAAACCTGTAGAAACATTCCAAATTAGAATGAGAGATAATAGGAACATAAATCCTCCAACCAGACATTCTAAAAAGGCAATTTTTAATATTTCCTTTGAAATGGTTTCTTTAGAAAGAAAATAAGTTAAGTTAAGAATAACAAGGACATCACAAATGTAAGAACAAAAAAGTGATGTCACTCCAGTTAAACCATGTTTGGTTGTGTAAGCATACTGATAACAGTGGTAGTCATTTTTTTCTCCCAAAAAAATTAAAATATTTGAAGATACAGTAAATATAATTAAAAATATTAAAGCAATTAGTGAGAATTTTTGTGACTTGTTTTTAAGCATTATGTCACTCCTTCATATAAAGAAATCCTTTATTATATGATGTTGTATAGATTTTATTAAAAAAATAATAAAAAAAAAAGTGTGCTTTAATGTAATATAAAATTAAAATGCAAGCAAATTGTTAATATAAAGGAAAACAGAATAATTTTAAAGCAATCTTAATAATGTAGATATGAAATAGAAAAGTTTGAGAAGGAGAACAAATAGTTTTTTTATAAATAATTTAACTTTCTTTCACTATTTTATGTGTAGGTTGTGTAAAATACTATTTTAATAATATACAAATTATACTTCCTTATAAATAACAGTATTTAATTTCTTTTTTAGAAGAAGATATAACGTGATATAATCATGGATGGCAATAAAAGTAGAAATGTTAAACATGTCAAAGAAATTTTTTTATGATTTTTATAGCGTTGTCAACCTTATAAAAATTGAGTAATAGTACTTGATAATGTTTCCGATATTTGAGATAAAATTGATAATATGGTATGTACATATAAATGTAAATGTTATTTTTAATGAAAAAAAAAAGTTATAACGACAACATATACATTCTCATTCATCACTTCATTTAATTTAAAAATAATTATACTTTTTTATTTTGATAATGTCCTTTAAAAGTTGTGTTAGAAAGTACATAAAAAATTATTGCTATATATATAACAATTTTTAATAACCTTTTTCATATTGAATAAAATGATATAAAAAAAACTTTTATTATCACTTATTCATGACCTATAAATTGTTTTTTTTTCATGAAATATTATTTTTAAATTATTGTCATTCTATTTAATAACAAAAAGAAGCAATAATTATATATTTTTATACAAATAATAATATTTAAATAAAAAATGATAAAACAAAACATATGTCATTGTATCAGCTTTTAAGTTACCTCTTTCTGTTGCTGAGCACCTAAGATATTATAGACAGAATGTGCATTATCAAACAAATTATTTTTAATAGATTCTTTTGTTGATTCTAAAGAATATCCTAATGCTTTCATCTGTTTTAAACGATTATGGTCAAATTGAATCTCTTCCTCATCTATATCATCTTCAACGCTACTCATTGTCCTTAACTGTCCCATCAAACCACAAAAAGATTTCCTATTACAACGCCTCATCCTATTCCGTCTCCTCTCAATTTCTTGACAAGTTTTTTCATCCTTTATTATAAAACTAACTTTTGTTATTATATTATCTGTATTCCATCTCCTGTAAGGATGGATACGTAGCATATTTAATAATAAGTCATCTATATCCGGATATATTGTAAAGTAAAGATTTTTAGAATTTTTTCTTATCTTCATCATCCCTGTTGTAGTTGCTATAGGATATCTATTATGACATAGGAGTGATGCATCAACCTTCTCATTAACCCTATTTTTAACAAACCTTGGTGATGATGATTTAGCACGTATATCTTCAAACTTTCTTTTTATCTCATCTAGCACATCATCTTTTGCATTACCATCAAATAAAAATGATCCCTGTATCATTACGTATAAAATTAAACCAGCAGCCCATATATCTGCTTGAAAAGGGTTAAACGGTTCACATCTTAATATCTCTGGTCCCATATATTTTAATGTCCCACACCCTCTGTTAATTTTTATCTTATGTCTATTCAAATCATTGATAACTTCATCAACTTCCAAATCACCAAAAGCAGCCATTCCTGTATCAGCTCTGAAGAATTGTAATGCCATCCCAAAATCAATTATTTTAACTGTTCCATCGATGGAAACAATAACATTTTCAGGTTTTAAATCAAGATGAGCAATATTGTGTGTATGTAAGTAATGAAGACCTGAGATAAATTGTGAAAAAATATGTCTTGTATCATTGTAATTGAACGAACCATTTTTTAATATTTCATCAAATAAATCTAACCCATCACATAACTCCGTTATAAATGAAAAACTATGTAACGTGTTATCTTCTATTATTTGAAGAAGTTTAACTATAAAAATTTATCATTAAATTAAATTGATTTATAAAATAAATAAAATTAAATATACCTATATGTTTATGATTAACTCTCTGTAAAATTGATTTTTCACTCTTAAACATCTTGATTTCTTTCTCATACTTCTCTGGGAATGGTCTCTCGTCATTGACATACTTCATCTCATCACTCGCCATTTTGGTTAAATCAACATGTTTGATAGCAACATTAACTGAGGTCAGGAGATGTTTAGCTTTATAAACCGTTGAAAAACCACCATAAGCAATCCGATTTAAAACTAAATAACCGGGAACTTTAGGGAATACTTCATTGTCATCATTATTTTTGACATTATTATCATCATGTAAATATTTACCACCTCCTATTAAACTTTTAATACCCAATTCTGACGGTAAAGATAATGTTCTTATCCCAGGATTACTAGACTTTTTTCCCTCCACATTAAGACAGCCATATGATAAAAGTTTTAATGAGAGATTTTCTTCGTTATGAGATGATGATATGATTGAGTTTGAGTTAGTACAGGTAGGATCTTCCTTTGTTGACGAAGTCTTCCTTAAATATTCTTTCTTTGATTTAAACCATGTTTTTGGATTAATGTAATAAAATAATTTGTTTCTCCTTCTCCTACCCTTCTCTTCATCATTCTGATCAATGATATCATCATTAGAAAAATGAATAAATGTATCACTTTCATTAATCTGATTAATAATATTCCATGTATATAATGGTCTCTCAATACTTTCATTAATCATTGAAGTGGCGTTATAATATAAATTGTTAGAATTTTTATTAGAAGTTAAAATGGAATGTACCAATTTACGGAGCGGAGAAAATTTTGAATGTAACAATATTCTCCTACCACCAAAATTTTGATTATTCCTTCTTGCATTCTCGCCTTCTTCTCTCTTATCTGGAGAAATGGTACAAAGTTGTCTATCACTCATTCCTGTCATATTATAATTACATACAACATCATTTATGGAGCATTCCATGATACATCGGTATATATATATATATATGTTAAATTTATTTTGTTGTAATGTTTTAAATTTATATTTTTATTAAGATTAATATTTGAATATTTGTGTCAAAATATATTTTTAAATTTTTAATATTCAAAAAAAAAGTTTTAAAATATGAAAATTATTTATTTGAAAGCATTGAGTCCTTTCCTTTCAAATCCATTCCAAATTTTATTTTTACCAATTATTTGAAGTCAAAAGTATTTAAGATAAATTCTATAAAAAATAATAATAATTTAAATTTTAGCACGTATCCTCTTTCTTCCTTCTAAAATAAATTCAAATATTCATATATTTTTAAAAAAAAATATTTCTCTACAACATTACTTTTTCAACAAAAATATTAATATCATTTTTACATATATATATTTTTTTATAATATACATTATTAATCATCAGATAGTTATTTAACAAGGAAAATAAATTAATGTATATGAAAAGGGTAGATGAATTAAAATTTATATCTCATACATATATTTTGTGAAAATGATATAGTAATATATAGAAGGAGAAACGTCATTGTTTAAATATATACATATATAAACTATTAGATTCTATTCAACAAATTAAAGTTTCAAAAATCATGATATGGTTAAACGTAAAATATTTGTTTTTTTTTGTATTCTGAAAAAAAAAGATATCTTTTTACACTGTTAATATAAATGTATATATATATATTGATAAAAAATATAAATAGATAAGGAAGTAAAAATGTTGAATTGGATAATAATAATTTTATTTATGATTTTATACGTACTACTACATATTAGTAATTAATTATAATGAAGTTTAGTTAAGAAATAATAACGTCCAGTTTTTTTGTTGATATGGGTCAGGAAATATATTTAAATAAAAAATATAATTAGACAATAATTATTTTAATAATAATTATTTTCTTATCATGAAATTTAAAATATTAATTATATTTCTATTATTAATTAATTTAATCATGATGTCAAAACAAAAAGTGAATAGTACATTGGTAGTTTTAAAATCTAATAATAGTGAATGGAACAACAATGGTACCATAACAAAAGACATTGAAAATACTATCAAAAAACATGACAATCATACAGTGTACAAAGATATATTTAGGGTTGTAGAGGACATATTAGTTGAAAATATAAGTGAGACATTAAATAATAAAGATGAAATCTTACAAGATATAATATTATCAACTCCGATGAAGGAGACGATACAAATCTATCATCTATTAACGAACAAATTTAATCCTATTAACGCTTCCTCGATAAAGATAACAAAAAATAAGAAAAATTTTATTAATAAAAATAATGTTACCTCAATACAAAAGGGAAGAACATCAAAAATTCTACCATCTTCCAAAAGTATCACATCACCTAGTAGCATATTAAAGAAGGAAATTAATAAAAGAAAGAACATGAATGAGACGTCATCCTCCTCCATTCGACGAATATTTAATTGTACAAAAAGAGAAACAATATATAACATAACAACATTATGTATGCCATTATTTTCATTACCTAATAATAATAATTATATAGTTCCGAAATACAAATTACATACATGTACTGTTGGTGGGAAAAATATTTCCTCCTACGTCTCTTTAATATTTTGTTATCTATTGAATCAAAAGAAATATCAAACGGTATTGAAATATTTTGATGACATTAAAGGAGCGATGAATCCATGTCATAAAATTAATGGACCATTCACTACTAAAAGTGTGATAAAAAATTATGGTAAAAATAGTAGTGATTTTTGGGGAGAATGGAAACATTTAGTTATCATAAAGAACCCTATTGATAGATTTTTGGATAATTTTATAGACCTCTGTTCAAATAGTAGCGATAAAATTAAAAAAAGTGATTGTTTTAACTGTAATAGTAGTGATATGAAATGTTTTTTGGAGAAATTATATAAGGATATTAATAAAGTTATGAAAAATAAAAAGAAAATTCCCAATAAAAGAATTAAAAATTATTTTTATCCTCAGACATCGTAAGTAGTACATATAATATTATTTCTCCTTAATAAACCTCTATCAACAAAACTTATTATTTTTCAGCCACTGTGATTATACCTTAAACCATGAATCAATAAGATATTTAAATATTTCTCTTCCATATTATCAATTTTCAAAACAATTAATAAATATAATTGAATCTAGTAGAGTACCAAAAAAAGATTTAACATTAATTGAGAAGGATATAAGTCAAAAAATGGAGAAACATTTATTAAATAATAATGGTATTGAGAGAAAATTACATGAGAAGACATTATATAATGACAACTATTTATTAGATTTAGTTACCAAAATATATTACCAAGATTTTGTGGCATTTAATTATCAACTTCCTTCCTTCACTTAAATACAATTATCTTTTAATTTTTCTTTCAATATATAATATCATCTATTTTGTCTTCTTTAAACAAAAATTTCTTTGAGAGAGAAAAAATGAAAATAAAATGAATGATAAAAAAAAATTGTTATATAGAGTTACGAAAAAATATAATATATGGTAAAAAAATTTAAATTATTTCTTTTTTTAATATTATTTTTTTCTAAATTTTTATTGAGTTTCATATAGATATATATGAATATATATATATGTATATCAAATTAGGAATAGATTTTAATTCATCCACACATGAATACATTTTGCGATAAAGAAGAATAAAAAGTATGAATATAGCATATTTAATAGGTTTAAAAAATTAAGATTTAAAGAATAAATATATGTATATATAATAAAACATCTTTTTACTTATATCAATTTTTTATGATCTTTTATATCAAATAAATAAGTATAAACATCGATAGTGTTTTAATTTAAAAATTAATTTGATGAATAAATAAAGATAAAATATTGTTCATAAATGGTAAATATATTTTTGACCTTTTTATATGTTAATGTATAAATTTTAAAATAAGATTACTTATATAATACTTGTAAAAAACATTCTTTTAATAAACTTTTTTCATATTTTTAGTACATTCTTAATTATTCATTTAAGCTTTAATTTTATATATATTATAAAATTATTTTTGTGAGAGCTTTCATATATACATATGATTAAATTTTTAAATAAAATAACAATACAATATTGTATAAATGTACTGGTATAGTAAAAAATAAACCTTTCATCTGATGTGACATCAAATAATAAGAAAAGAATTTTTAATTTAAAAATAGATGGTAAGAAACATTTTTTTTNTTTTTTTTTAGTATCAATATTTTTAAAGAAATAAAAATTGAAGATATATAATAAATTTATTATACTGTATACTTATTTGTTGTCTTTAAAAACATATGAATAAAATTAGAATATTTTAAAATTAATATTCAGTTATTTGACGTAATTGGATTTAAATTCTTGCTCTTTTATTGTTACAGGGCCTTGCAATATATTTGGACCAGCATCACCAAGAATCTTTTTGAATGTTGAAGGTTCCGATTCTTTATTATTTTTACTTTCTTCCTCTTTATTCTTTTTGCTGTCTGGTGTATCATTTCCAGATGCTTTTTCTTGGTTAGCTTTATTTGGATCCTCATTATCCTTAACACATTGTTTCATAGCATTTTTTAATTCATTATTTGCTGTTGATGGTCTTTTCTCTCGAATATTACCCATACTTGATTTATTACCTCCTTCGGCTCGACCTTTCTTTTTGGAAGAAGTTCTCTTTATTCCTTGAACACTAGCTGTGCTGGATGCATCTGATCCAAGATTAAGTGATGGACCATTGACTGGGGGTAAGTATTTACAGCCTGTCTTCTTCTCATTTGATATGACTCCCTTTCCTTTATGTATATTTGGTTTGTCTAATTTTCTTGCACAGGAGATGAATGAAAATAAAAATGATATAAAAATATATATAATTTGTGATATCATTTTTAATACCAATTGGTTAATTATGCATAAAATTAGATTTATATGTTAAAAAAAAATTTATGCAGGATAATTAATAATTTAATTAATATTTAAATTTTCACATGCTTAACCTTATTTTTACTTTTAAAAATTATACTTTAAGCTAAAATATATTTGATTAAACATATTATATTTTAAAGTTTAAATATTTTTTAAATGGATAATATTTTATCCTCTAAACAACTAAATAATAATGCAATTAATCTTCTTACAATTTTTTATCTCATCTCAATGTTAGAAAGTATATTTATATTTTTAAAACCATTTAAAATAAAATATTTTCAATTAAATTTTAAAATATTATGGATATCCCTTTCCATATCCTATATAGTTGCACCACTATTATCATGTTTGGAAATATTTTTACCAATAACATCCTTAAAAAATGGTACAACAGATGAGTTAGTAATTAGTGTGATAATACAATCAACAAAAGTATTGAAATTTTTTATCCAAAAGATAAATATAATTTTAATTTATTCATTAGTTATTGAAAGAGTGATAGGAATAATATTTTACAAAAATTTAAATTATCGAAAGCTTCCAATTAATCTTATTTATTTTATTTCTATTCCAACTATATCATATATTATCTTTTTCTATATTGATAAGAAGATTTTTCATTCAAGGCCCATCTTAGAATGGGTAGATGGAATATTAATATTAATGACATTGATAACAATTGTTTTGGTTAAAATATATAACAGTTATTTAATAAGTAAATTGGAAACAAGATATGTGGAATCCTATTTCTTAAAACAAAATAATAAAGAAGTCAGGATATCTGTGGTTTTAATTATTTCATTTATAATTACACAACTTTTAAATTTGTTAACTGATAATTCATTTTTTATTGATATCTATTTTTCCCTTCTACCAATTATATATTCAATTATAAATTTATTTCTCCTTTTATATTATAAAGGTTTAAAAAAAATATTTTATGGCAATATGACACCTTCCAATGATGTTTCACATATTACAATTGATATGTATGCAGCAGCTTTTGGTATATCCTCCAATGAAATGCAGTTATCACAACCAAGATCTTAAACATTTTTTTAACACTTAATTGTACATATATTAATAAACTTATCTTAACCTTTTAATGCTTTTTTATTACTTCCATTGGTTGAGATATGAGTTATCAAAGCTTATCCTCTCAATATAATACTTTAATATTTGTATAAAGTTTCTATCAACAATATGTGTATTTATCATTTTAGTTATGCCCTCTATCACATTTTGTATATATACTTTTTCTGAGAATAATACTTTTCCTATTTTAAATTTTCATTCCTTTTTTAGATATAATTATATTTTTTATCATTTTAATATTAAAAGAAAAATGAGTCATAATTGTATTTAATTACTAAACATTTTGATAAGAAATCAGAGTAAAAAATCAACCACGTCATTCCAATATATTAAAATACTTTTTTAAAACCTTTTTAACAACATATAAAAACAAACATATTACCTTCTCTACATATAAAATCATCAATAACATTCTTCTTCCCCATAAAATCATTCAAATATATTTTATAAACTTTTGTAAGACTTTTCTTCTACCATTTTCAAAAAATCATTTCATAGATCTTGCAACGACATGTTTAACCAACACAACACTTTTCAATATAGTAAGTATGCCTCTATAATATCATATTTAAACACAATTTTTCCATACTAACCCTCTCAACATATATAAAATATTTCCTGTGTAATATTTTTAAAAATGTCTTTGTACATATAATAATTCATGTTAAAAAAAATATTACATTATTCAATGTAAAAGTACAAACTTATATTATTACTATATGTTCATTTTTAAATTGAAATATTTGTTATTATTATTAATCCTTAAGATTTTTTTCTTCTCCTTGAATTGTCATGACAAAGTTAAACCTTAATGATACATTTATCATCCATTTTTTAACTCATATATTTTATTAATCGTACAACTAAATTTTAAATTTATATAATACTATAACTATTCTATAAATAGCTTTATTATGTTAGATTTTTTTACACATTATAAAAATTGTAATATTTTTAAGTAAATGCACTTTACTTGTTAGAAGATCCATTAAAACTTTTTTTAAAAAAAGATACTCTCTCCACTATATTTATCCTGCATTTCAATCGTAACAAGGAATATAAAATAAATAGGAGAAAAAAAAATATAAGATAAAGCTTCCTTTTCATATCATCAATTTTTTAATATAGTTCCCTTAAGATAACTAGCAATATTTTCTCCCTTAAATAATCTCATTGTATATATTCTTTAAAAAACAAAAAAAGCTCATCACCATATTTTTTTTTATTTACGTATCTAATATTTTACCACCTCACCGTGAATATTCATGCATATAACAATATATATTTTAATATTGACCTCCAACACAACACATGTATATACAACAAATATTAAATAATAATTATTTTTTTTTTTCGGTATCTTCCTAGTGTCACTTTTCAAAGTAAAAAAGCTCCTACATAGAAAATAATTTGTACATGGGGAAAGATGACACTATTACAATCTATTATGTAACCATCTTGTTAAGACTCAAGTAATTGGAGTAAAGTTTATATACAATTTCATTTTTCCCATTATAAAAAAATTTATATATTCTATAAACCATTTATGTATTAATTCATTTAAAATATATGACATATTTTTTATGCAGTAATATTTTAATATTAATATTAATTTTTTTTTTCTTATCATCCAATTTTACACATACCACCTCAAATTATTATTTTTAATACCGCGTTTTTTTATTCCAGGGAAATATATAATAATAAAGAAACGAATAGATTATTAAAATTATATATATTTTTAATTTGAAACAAAAACAGTTAGAAAAGAAATTTTATTGTAATAATTTGAAGAGAAGAAGTAATTTAAAAATATGGCAGATTTGGGACATTTTTATGAGTTGATAAAAAGGATTCTTTGCACAGACAATGAGATACGTAAGGAGGCAGAAGCGGCCTATGAAGGAATATCTATACTGGTTAGATGTCAATTATTATTTCAATTGTACTCAAAGGTTGATTGTGACATTGAATCAAGAAATATGTCATTGGTCCTTTTAAGACGATTACTATGTTCAGATTACAATGAGATGGCTAGAAGTTTAGGGAATGATAATATTAATGAATTTAGAGAGAAATGCCTTGAAGCTGTCATCAACGAGAATGATAATGGATTAAGAAAAAGACTAGTTGAAGTTGTTGCTGAATTTGGTAGAGAAAGTATTGATCCTGAAACCTTACTTCAAAGATGGGAAAAGATTATTAAATTTATTGCTCATGCTCCATCTGCTAATGCTGAGTTGAAGGAAGCTGCTATGTTACTTATAGAGTAAGATTTTTATTATCATTTTTCTTTTACCACTCCTCTTTTACCACTCTTTTTAGAAATGTACCAAACATCTTTGGAGAACAAATGCCTAATTATATTAGTGATATCAAAACAATCTTCCATTCATGTCTCTGTTACAATGACAAGTTATCTGTTCGTACCTCCGCCGTCAAAGCTTTTGTTGCCTTTGTTGTAGAACATGAAAATTTACCCAAAATTATTCAACCACTTGCCGATCAGGTTCCTTTTGTACTTGAAGTTTGTAAACATGTTGTTGCTACTGAGGAGGATGATTGTACCGTTATTCAAAGTTTATGTGATATGGCCTCAACCACACCCAAATTAATTAATCCACACCTTATTAGCGTTCTTGAATTTTGTCACTCTACATGCCTTAAACCAGACATTGATGAATCATACAGACATAGTGCATTAGAAGTTATGGTTGCATTCAGTGAAACAAGTGCTAGTGTAATAAGAAAAAGAGCAGCTGGTGCTATTCCTGAGATGGTTAAAATATGTATGACCCTCATGACAGCTGTTGATGAAGATATCAGTGAATGGTGTGTAAACGATTCACCCGATGCAGCTGAAGATGAGGAGGAAGATTACACTGTTGGTGAGTCATCTCTTGATAGATTTTCTTGTGCTCTTGGAGGTAAAAGTCTTCTTCAACCATTACTTAGTCTTGCTGGTGAATACCTTAAATCGAGTGATTGGAAATATCGTCATGCTGCAATTATGGCTCTTTCTGTTTCTGGTGAAGGTTGTAAAAGGCAAATGGAACCAATTATAGAAAATATTATTAGTACAATCTTACCATACCTTAAAGATGATCATCCACGTGTTAGGTATGCTGCTTGTAATGCCATAGGACAAATGTCAACAGATTTCGGTCCAACTTTACAAAAGAAATGCCACGCAACTGTTGTTCCAGCCTTACTAGAAACATTGATAGATTTATCTAATGCACGTGTATCTGCCCATGCTGGTGCTGCTTTGGTTAATTTTTCTGAAGAATGCCCAAAGAATGTTATATCATTATATCTTACTGACATTATTGCCAAGTTAGAATTTGTCCTTGAGAATACTTTTAAACAATTGTTAGAAAAGGGTAAGAAAATTGTTTTAGAACAAGTTATCACAACTGTTGCTTCTGTTGCCGATGCTGCTAAGGATCAATTTATAGCTTATTATGATAGACTTATCCCACCTCTGAAGTATATCCTGAAGAATACAACAGCTCCAGAACATAAAGTTTTAAGAGGAAAAACTATTGAATGTATATCCTTGATTGGTTTAGCTGTTGGTCCAGAAAAATTTGAACCTGATGTCAATGAAATTATGGAAGTATTGTTATCATCACAAACTGAAGAAATATCTAATGATGATCCTTTATTAGCATACATGATTAGTTCATGGGCTAGAATATGTAAGATTCTTGGTGAAAAATTTGGAAGATACCTTCCAATGGTTATGCCTGCTGTCATGAAGGCTGCTTCATTGAAACCTGATGTTATGTTACTGGATGAAGATTCTGCTGATCAGAATGCTGATGAGTATGATAATTGGAGTTTTATGAATTTGGGTGATAATCAATCTCTTGGAATTAAAACAAGTGGCTTAGAGGAGAAATCAACAGCTTGTGAAATGATTGTGTGTTATGCACGTGAAGCAAAAGCCGCCTTTATTGATTATGTAGAACCTGTTATGGAGTTAATGTTACCGTTACTTAAGTTCATGTTTCATGACGTTGTTAGAATGTCTGCTGCTGAAGCTATGCCTGTCCTTCTTGAGGTTGCATTACCAAAAGGAGTTGAGTATATTAGAAAGATGTGGGAAACAATTCTTCCAGCATTCCGAGAAGCTCTTAGCGAAGAAAGAGATAGTGATGTTATTGGAGTTTTCCTCGAAGAACTTGGATCTTGTGTAGAAATTATTGGTGCTAATGTTGTGAATATTGAAGAGTTGGAAATCATGACTTCAATTATCAATCATCAAATGGAAGAATATAGTAAGAGAAAGGTTTTGTATGAAGAACAATTGAAGGATGAAGATGCTGATGAGGAAGCACAAGAACAAATTGATGATTATCTTGAAAATGAAACTAACATTTTAGGGAAAACATCTGATATCATCCATTCATTATTTAAAACGTTTGGTGCACAATATTTACCATACTTTGAGAAGATTGGAAAACATTTTGCTGAGATTATTGTTGATAAGAAAAGACAATTCTATGAGAGACAATGGGCTATCTGTGTATTTGATGATGTTATAGAATATGGTGGACCACAAAGTTTACAGTATAGGGAAGTATTCCTTAATCCAATATTAGATTATTTAGGCGATGAATATCCTGAGATAAGACAAGCTGCTGCTTATGGATGTGGTATGATGGGATTGAAAGGTGGACCAGGATACGCTGAGGCATGTCGTGAAGCTATTCCACGTTTAATTAACATTATTCAAAGACCAGAAGCTCGTAGTACTGAGGAGGAATGTGCTGCTACTGAAAATGCAATTTCTGCTGTAGCCAAAATATTAAAGTGTAACTCAAGTTTAATAAATGTTAATGACATCATCCCGGTCTTCATGTCTTGGTTACCAATTTGGGAAGATGATGAGGAGTCACCATTTGTTTACGGATACCTTTGCGACTTAATAGAATCAAATAATCCACATGTAGTTGGAGATAATCTTCCAAGATTGGTTTTTATTATAACAGAAGCATTTGTAAAGGGGGCCTTTGCCGATAGTAATGAAGCTGAAGAGACCAAGCAACGTCTTATGAATATTTTGAAGTCTCTTAAAGAAAATCAAGAATTATTTAGTGCTGTAGTCTCTGCTGCAGGATTGAATGAAGAACAAAAAGGATTTTTACAAGGAAGCTTGTAAAGATAATGATTATTTTTTATCCAGTGATAATAAAAAATAATTACTCTTCTTTATTAAAAAAAAATTCTTATGAACATTGTTTTCTCCATCGACATATACACATCTACGCTCAGAGTACATGAACAAAAATGGAATGTTTAAGTTTTATAAATTATGTAACACATATTCTTATATATACGGCTTTTTTGTTATCATCATATATATTTCAATTATACTTCAAATTAATTAATAATTTTTAATGTGTTTTTTGATTTTTATGAAGTAATATATTAACAATTGTTTTTTTTTCTAATATATATGTATTGTTGAAAATTGTTTAACTATTTTTTATATTTGTGAAAAATCTTTAATAATTATACTTTTATTGTTTTTCTTTCTTATCATTAATCACATTTTTATTACACATGTTTCAAATACTTATTATTTTTATTACTTCTTTAACTAAATTTAAATTGATGAGTCATAAGTTATCAGAGAAAGTTGTTTACCCATACGTTTGTTATGTATGTAAAGTGATAAGTATTGGTCATCTTTTACATGATAATTAAAACGATTATGGGTGTTTATATAAGATGTATATTTTATGGCCNTATTATATGTTACAAAATTTCTTATCACAAAAGCAACTTTTATAATATTTGAATATCGATTTTCAATCCATTCCAGTAACTTTTAATATTATGCTCTGATAACTATATATATATATATTTTTCGATTCCATCTATACGTATAAATTATTATAGTGATTAGAAGTATCAGAAATTTTTCATATATCATTTTAACTAACTACATTATGTATATACACCTCCATTAATCTATTTGAATGGAGGTAAAGAACTTGAGCAAATATTTCAATAATAAAAATTTCCCAGTAGTTAGTATATAACATTTTCCATTTTAACAATAACAAATGTATGTTTAACTATAGTATATTTTAGGACTCATTTAATATTTCCTTTTATAAACTTTTCAAAATATTTTTTAAACATTAACAAGAGCTTTTTTCAACAATCCTTCTTAATAATAATAATAATAACACTTCCAAAAATATTATTTTTGATACACATTGACATTATATATAAGTGTACAAAAATGATAAGTAGATTATTATTTACAATCCAAAAAAAGTTCTTTATATTCTATATACTTCCTTTTACACTATACCCTTTTGTATAATAATACAAATTCCATATATATATATATAATAAATTAAAAACTAAAAATGTTACTATTGTAATAAATAATAATACCATCATTTACCTTTTTACAAAAAAATTAATCGCCCTTATATAACATATTGTATGGGTATAAAAACTTTAATTTATAAATGTATATATATATACTAATTTGTAACATTCGTTGAATATATATATATATTTTCATTTGTCCCATTACCACAATCTACCTACATTCTATTATTACAATGTCTTTTTTAATTAAAAATTTTTGTATTTATTTATTCAACAAATTAGATGATGACTTAACTATAAAAAAAAGTTTTATCTTTGTTTGTGGTAAAAATTGGGGGTGGAAGCCTTTTTTATAGAGTATAAAATTGACGATTATTTGTGTATCGTTAAAAGAGATATTTATAATTTTTTGATATTACAAATTATTTACACTAAATAATTTTCCAAAATATCTATTATTTTTTAATTATACCACAAAAAGAAAAAGTATTCTATTTTAAAAAGTTTATTTATATTAAAAATATCATTTTCAAAATTGTCTAAATTATATATATTATTTTTATGGAAGGTGAGATATAATAGACATTAAACGACTACTGAAGAACATGTTTCTGGTTTACCTTCTAACAATATAATTACTTTTAAAACATGATTACTAATTTTTGTTTATTTGTCTACACCTCTGAGCTATTAGCCTTGTTTGAAATCAACCCTCCGTTACCAATTCATAAAAATTATTATTATAATAGTCCACTATATATATATTTATTTGCAAATGTTATGGAGCTTTAGATTACAACCCATCTATATACACCTATAATTCCCACCTTTAAAGTTTTGAAATTAGACAATCGGAGGTACTTAGTTACTTTAAAATTTATATAACTTTTAAATTTATATGTAGTTTGGTATAAATTATGTATTTTACTAAAATTAATAATTCTTGCCATATATTTATTTTACAAGAATCCTTATGACATAAAACTTTTTCATCTCGAAAAAGTTTTTAAAAAAAAAAAATTTTCATGTCACTGTTAACTAGTTTATTTATATGATAATACAAAAATTTCTCCAACCAATTTTCGTTTACATAAAAGATTAAACTTACTATATTCATTAATGTTTTAGAAGAATACAATTTTTCAATTCTTCACTTTTCTTATTATTATTATAAAAAGGAAGACATCAACATCTATATATATAATATTTATTAAAGATGTAGATACAAATCACCCCTTCTTCATTCACCTATGTTTGAAGGTCGGATTTTAGTTTTATATAAATTTTTAATATTATCATTATATAATATATTCTTAAAAAAGTTTTATACGTTATCGTTTTAAATTAGAGAAATTGTTATTTCATTTTTATTAATTATCGGTTATACAAAGTTTTTTGAAATTCTAGATTTTGTTATCTAATATATACACAATTGTATATATTAATTTTTGAAAAAGAACAAAAAAGATGTCTGACGTTAATGGTAAACCTCCTGTTGTTAAGATGAGGGGATCAAGAAACACACCAATTTCTCCTTTGGCAACAAACAATACAAATAATGAGTTGTATGATTCTATCCCTGATGGTGGAACACGTTCCGTCTTATCACGTACAATGGATGTTTTACATGAAACTGATCCTTTGGTAGATGAAGGAAATGAAGGTAAGATTAAACTATTTTTTTGATAAAACTAATTTTATTATATAGAAATCAAAAGATTAGACTCTCAACTAGATCATTTAAATGAGTATATGGATAAAGTGGAACAAAGACTCCGTGAACATAGTGATAAACTTTTAGCTACCCTTAAGGAACAAAAGGAAGAGAGAGAAAAAAGAAGAAGAAGTTTTCACGAAAGAATCCAAACGACTCAACAGGAAGATGATGATTTTCAAGAACGTCTTAATTCACTCCTAACTAGAGTTGATATTTCAAAGAATCGTGCCTCCGTCTATGACATCATCTCAAACATGGAAATACCTAAAGTAGAGGAGGAGAAGAAGTAAATTAATTATGAGTTAACAAAAAAATTCACTTTCAATTTATATATATACAAATTATATAAGGGTTTTGGTCATTCTTTGTAAAGTGAAAAAAATATAAGAAGAAGAAATATATGTATAAGTTCATTTTAATGCCTTTAAAAAAATAGTATAATTTATTTTTTATTACTCAATTTGTAACTGAAATCCAATTTTTTTATATATATAAATTTTTTTATTACATACACAATAAAAATAAATAAAGTATATAGACATAATTCATACTCCTTTGTAGGTTATATATATTAAGAAAAGAAATTTTAAAACATTAATTTAATGTGTTTTTATACTCTAAAACTTTTAAAAAATTTATATCAACAACAATTACATATTATTTTTATAGTTTTATTTATTCAAAAATAATTGATTGTATAAAATTAAAAAAAGTTCTTTTTAATATAAAATAATATTACTAGTATTACATCCATACAGATATAATTTGTGCACATATTTTTGACAATGATTTATGGTATGACATTTTTTTATTAAAGAAAAAAAAGGTGAATTACAAATTAGGATGAGAAATTAGTGTACTTCTTCATTTTAAATTAGTTAACTTAATAACAAATGAATGTTATAAACTTCAAGGACAAAGAAATCTATTTTTAAAATATAATGAAATCATATTCTTTTTATTAATTATTATTATTTAATAATGAGTTTTAATTGGTATCTAACAATAATTTATTATTTTCTTCATCTTCACCAAGCTTTCTGAACAATATTTTGATAATAATTGTNAAAAAAAGGTGAATTACAAATTAGGATGAGAAATTAGTGTACTTCTTCATTTTAAATTAGTTAACTTAATAACAAATGAATGTTATAAACTTCAAGGACAAAGAAATCTATTTTTAAAATATAATGAAATCATTTTTTTTATTAATTATTATTATTTAATAATGAGATTTAATTGGTATCTAACAATAATTTATTATTTTCTTCATCTTCACCAAGCTTTCTGAACAATATTTTGATAATAATTGTCATCATAATTGGTTGGAATTGATTTACCATTTATTTTTAAAACACTTAAATTTCCATTAGTTTTGGTTTGTCTTGTTGTCTCCTCATTATCATTTTTTTTTCTATTAATTCTCAATACATTATTTATGTACAAAATGTTCAAAAAAACTATAACGTAAGAAAGAAAGGAAGAAAAGTCGTTGTATGCTAGAATCGTATCCAAATCATCTATAATGGCTTCCCCATAATCTATTAAGATATTAAAAAAAATGTTAATTATTATATAAGGTATTATTAAAGGAAACGTTGTTTTTAATAATTTAATATTTTCAATCAACTATAAATTCAAATAAAATATAGTAATTATTATTTTTATTACCTGAAATTTTTCTGATAAGTTTGTTTTTGATAGTACTGTCAATTTTCGTAGTTTTACATTTATATACCATAAGTAAAGTGAAATGATTATTGTTGTGGAATCGAATGCCATTGCAAAGGTATAGTAAAGGGAATCAAATTCTGTCCAAAATTTACCAATATTTTTAACGATAACTCCATACAAAATGATGATAAGAAATATTAAAAAAGATGTTAAATAACTTTTATAATTTTCGTAATCCTTTCTCCTTAATGTTGCTACCGTTCTCTCGAAGACAAGCATCCAGTTGGATGATCTTATAAATGCAGATCCATACACTTGCATTATAACACATATATTATAAAACTTATCAATAGGCGTCAAATTTTCAGTTGGAATTGTTTTTAAAGATAACAATATAATATCAAGACATATTGTAAAAAACAAATATATTGATAGTGAAAAAAGTAACGTTGAAAATATTGTTCTATAATATATATGCCAGGAATTTTTTTGTAGACAAAATTTTGCCACTATAGGTATGATTATTACTAGGGGTATTTCCACAATGACGCATAAAATAATACCTATCATCATTAGAGTGGTAAGCATCTTTTATATTCAATAGTATTTATATTGAGAAATTTTCAATTTTTCTATCTGAAAAAGGAATTAATTAGTCCATTTCAAAAAAGGCGGTATTTTATGCTTATATTATCTCCTTTATACAGTTGAAAGTATATGATGAAAATGTTTATATATGGTTAACTGGATATATTTACTTTCACATTGTACTTAGATATAAACGTGGAAAAAAATAATTCATGAACTAATTAAGGAGAGAGGTAACAAAACATACCTACTCAAGGGTATGACAAACATATGTTTTATGTTACGATAGACTAAANAGTTCTATTTTTATTGAAGTGAAAATTTTATTTAAGCATGTTTTGATATTTAATTAGTAATAATAGTTATTTAAAAAGTCTTTCTATTAAGGAAGAAAATGTTAAGTAAAAACAATTTTTTATATCTTCAAAATTAAATTACTAATAAAAAGTTTCACATTTCCTGAAGATATAAAAATGACACAAAGTTTTTACTTATAGAAAGAATTATTTGGTTTTTGCTTCCTTATTAAAATAAAAAATTAAAAAAGTGAATAAAATTTGATATCATATTGTCGTTATTTCATAATATACAAGTTATAAAATTTATAAATTGAAAATTTGAAAATGAAAGGTATAAATTAAAAATCACATTCACACATTACTAATAATATTTGAAAATTTTTAACAACCTTTAATTTTATTTTGGTAAATAGATATCAATAAAACAATTAAATAAATAAAATAATAAGCTACTAGAATTATTTACCGGCACATATAAAAAGAAACAATTATTAATTAAAATCTGTTATTAACAATTATTAAGCTAGAGTAAGATCTGGTAAGCATTGAGATACCGAAACATCACATGCACCACATTTGATAAGAGATATCTCTGGATACTTTGCATTTGGCAATGAATCACTCTCAAGATTATTATTAAAGACTGTATCAACTTCATACACTTTATTACCTGCAGCATCATTAAAACTACCTACTCCAGATAATTCATTTGTACCAATTATTGCATAAGGAGTACAAGTACCTATAATGAAAAAATTAAATAATTAAAATAAAAATAAAATTTACCTCCAGTACATAAGGAACCAATAACAACATAAACTTGATTATCTGATGATTGGTAACATTTATTATTACCATCACATAAACATATTTTTTGTGTTCCACATGTAAATGAACCTATAGCATTTCCAGTATTTATTGAAATTACAGGATCAGTTTGTCCAGTATAATAATTGTAGTTTGGACAGGAAGCACATGCTAAAGTGTTGTTTTTAATGTTAATGAAAGTAAAATAATTAACTTACTTGTTGGAGTAACTTCACCAAATGTACCAAAATCGAATGGAGAAGTACCAGTGGTATCCATGTAGAATTGAACGTTATTAGCTTTTTCTGGACATAATGGAGCTGCTGTAGTAGTTGTGGTAGTTGTAGTCGTAGTTGTTGTGGTTGTGGTAGTTGTAGTCGTAGTAGTAGTTGTTGTAGTACTAGGAGAAGTAGTTGTAGTACTCGGAGAAGTAGTTGTAGTACTAGGAGAAGTAGTTGTGGTACTAGGAGAAGTAGTTGTAGTACTAGGAGAAGTAGTTGTAGTACTAGGAGAAGTAGTTGTGGTGCTGGGCAAAGTAGTTGTTGATGTTGTAGGTTGTGATGTTGTGCTCGTAGTTGAAACTGATGTTGTTGTTGAAGGTTGAGATGTGGTACTGCTACTGGGAGATGAAGTCGTTGATGAAACTTGGGATGTTGTGGTAGAACTTGATAATAACGTTGTTGAAGAAATTGGTCCAAGAGTTGTGGTAACAACTACAGGATCTGTAGGTTTAGAAGACATGCACTGATTAGAAACATTAACAATATAAAATATACAAAATATCAATAATATCCAATTCATCTTCTATCAAAGATAAATTAACAAAGTTTACCGAATCTTCAAATAATCTTAATTTATAGTTCCTATCCTAACCTAATTAATTTGTAAGAAAATGAAATTTTAAATATTTCAATTTTGTTTGAGCTTCCGTAAATACGATTATATAACCTATATATATATAGTGATTAAATAATTTTCCAAACAAAGAATATCATCTTATTTGATGATTTTTTATTGTTTACTGGAGATATCTAGAAATGCTACAACATTTGCTAAATGATTTATTGTGCATTATTGTTTCTTTTATATACACTTTAATTGATGGGGCATATCTTTGGAAGGCGAATGTGTTAACGAATTTGTTAATTATCCCTTTCGGGAGATATAAGTGTGTTTCATTGATATAATTATGTCAAAACCTTTCTTATTTATTAATAATTAAATAAAAAAATGGTTTCGGATTTTTTATTTTTGAAATAAAAGGTTAAATATTAAACTTCTGAATAAAGAACATTATTTAACATTATAACTTCGTTACTATGTTCTTCTTCAGTATCAGTATCATAAATGTCACTATTTCTTCCCATTCCATTATTATTGTTATGAATATAAAATATTGAAATTCTATTAATTGCTTCATTATTGTTTGAATATTTAAAATAATCAATTGCAAATTTTGTTAAACAAACAACAAGAAAAATCATAACAATGGTATAAAAGAAACATCTTGAAACATATACGACAAAGAGGTGTTTTTTATAGGTTAAAGTTATAAAGTGATAAACCATACTTACTAAGACATAAAACTCAATAAACGTTTTTCCAATTTTAAGAGGGCGAAATATCATTCTAATCTGATCAGCTTCAGTACCATCAATGAATAAATTTTGAGTTATTCTAACAATAGCAACGGATAGGAGAAGGAACAAATCAATTGTTGAATAAAGTTCAGTTAAATGGATAACATTAGTAAATTGAAATAAGCAGACAAGAAAATTTACAAGACAGAAGTTGGCGACAATTATAATGAAGACATAATTTATTTTCCATACTTCAATATATTCTCTCAAATTAGTTGATGAAACGTATCCACAAGAGATTAGACAAATAAATGCCATAAGAAGTTTGGATCCTTCATTAATTGAAACTTGGATGTAATATATAATATTGTATCTTTTTTCATAACTTTCATAATCTTCACTATGATTTGGAATTTTAAAATTGAGAAAAATGAATGTTGACATGATCAGATTCAAGAATGCTTCCATTGTGAAAAGTATTAAAAGAAAGAAATACATCATTGTGAAGGGTATTCTTGTATTTCTATATTGCCATCCTTTGATAACATAAACTGGTAAAAAAAAATAGAAAATTGAAAAAGCACTTCCAATTAAGATGGGTATTGACACATAAGCTGGAATCATTTTTTTATATATGTCCAGTTTAAGATTCAGTAATTGGAGTTTCTAAAAATAGAATATTAATTCAAAAACAAAGAATGAATTTTTATATGGGAATATATTAAGATTCATAGATATTGAAAAAAATGAATGATATAAGAGAAAGAATTAAATTTATGGTTCACTTAATCTATAGCAAAATATAATTTTGGATTGTACTTTTTTGAAAGATAAAATAAATTTGGCCAATAAAAAGATAAAAATAATTCAAAAAAATCTTAATTATTTTTTAATGAACTATTAATTAGAAACTAAGATATTATAAATTGGTAGAGAAAAATTATACTTAACTATGCCAATTAAATAAATTGTTTAAAAAGATTCCAATGTATATGGTAGAATGCTATTACAATTTAAAAAGGTATGAATTGGAAGAAGTTGTCTTAATTACATTATAAAATACTAATTCAATAATTTAATAATTCTGTAGAAAAACTTACCTTGTACTTTTGGCTTTTATCTAAAATGTGGTATCTCATAAACAAGAATTTGCACTTTCAAATTGGATATTTCAAAAATTTATTTTCTTATCTTTTAATGAATATCACGAGATGTTTGATGGTAGAAAAAGAAATTAAACTAATTAAAGATAATTTCAAAAAATTGATAATTTTTAATCATTTCCTTTATATCTCCTTTTTTATTATCCATAGTATTCATTTTTCAATAAATGATGGTTACTTTAAAGCAAGTTCTTGAACTTGTTTCCCTCTGTTCATCAGCATTCAATACTTTGTTGGCTCCAATAGCAGTCTATAAGATAAGGAAAAAAGTTTCATGGCCTATACACTTTAGATTCATAATCCTTTTAATTACAATCACTATCTTCTTTTTCAGCGTTTTTAATATGTCAATCCATATTTACAAATTCATTTCATGTCCCTACGAAAACAATACACAATATGAAGGCAATGCCAAGATTATAAAAATGGTCTTTACAAAAAGTGAATACTTTATGATAACATTTGAAAGATACTCTCATTGGTTATTACTTTATGAAAGATTTTATGGAACTATTTATTATGATTCATGGTCAAGTAAGAAAATAGATAATGGAAATACTTTTATAACATTAGTCATATTAATTATGACAATAATATCACAATTATATTACCATCTATTTGCTTCAGAAGGAATCTGGTTTCGCATCGTCTATCTCATTGATGTCCACATCCTGATTGTTGGAATCATCTTAATCTTTAAATACATAAATACATACAAAAATGGAGGTATTATAATAAGAAATTTTGGTGAAAAAAATCAAATAAAACTAAATTTGAAACTTGTTAAAACTTTTTTCCCTGTCATTTTTGCATATACCATCATTCAACTTGTATACAATGCTTTTCTCATTATTTTTCCGGAACATGAATTGAACAATAATTCATATTTTTTAAGCTCATTGGTTGGAGTGCAAATATACAATATATTTTTTCAATCATATTATATCATAAAAAATGGTAAAGAAAATGAAATTCCTTGTGATATACCATCCAACAGACAACAGCAACGCAGGCAACTCCAGATAAGTGATGTTGTTTCTAGAAGATTTTACAACTATGAGAATGACACAACTAGAGAACATTTTGAAATGTTAAACATGTTGTGGATTTGAGAACCAAAAATAGTAGAAATAGTATATACAATGAAAAAACATGAAACAAACATTTGTCAAAACTTTTTTCACGTCAAATCTTATCTGTAATGGATTATTAAAATAAAACAAGTTACATTATATAATGATATTATAAGTTAAACAAACTTTTAAATACATCAAATACACCCCAAAAAATTTCACCAAAATTGTCACTTCTTTTCATAGCTAATTCATTAAAATTTGAATTTTTTATTTTGTACAAATTATTCATTGCCCTAACATAATCGTCATCACTAAGACACTCGGTTGGTAAATTTTCTGCCTCAGCAGCGAAGGTTAAATAAATTAAAGCTAGTACTCTTGGATCAAACTTTGTATACTCCACTTGATACCCTGATAATAAACCTTTTTGAAATTTTATTAAAACTTTTCTTTGTTCCTCACGATTCTTAAACTTAAAGCTATGCATGGTTAGGAAGAAATTTGTCTCAAATCCACATTCTAGGACACCCTTCTCTACAAGGTTCTTACATATTCTTTCTCTCATCAACCTTATATGTGTGTGAATCATCATAAAATTTAATGATTGTCCTGATAATAATAATATCCAAGTTCTGATATTATATTTTCCACTATATTTGATAATATGTGTCATGCATTGATTCATCAAACTGTCACTTATCCTGTCTGTCCTTTTTGCTATAACTTTCCTATCTGACAATTTATAGTTAAATTGTGTTTTCTTTTCCAATGCTATATAACCATTTAATTCTAATTCAATCAACAGTGCACCTCTTAGTGCTAAACTTAATTTTTCTCCAGTTATATTTATCGATAACAATGTAGTCTGAATAACAAAAAAAAAAGATCAAAACATTAAATATCAAAAAACAAACCGTCTGTTTCCTCAAAGACATAACCATTAATTGTTCCATCAAATTTAGGGTATCATGATCTTCATCATACTTTCTTTCCTCCACCTCTTGAATAACATTGTTATTCTTTTTAACAATTCCATTTTGTCTTTGTCTTAATGAACCATTCATTGATTCTTCCCTTGCTGTATAGTATGCATGCATAGTATGGGTAGATTAATGTACATATATATAGGTAATAAAATTAGAATGAAATAGCAACAATCAAATTTATAGTGATGATTTACCTCCTGATTTTTTCGTTATAAAAATAAACGTTAAAATAAAACAATTGTATCAAGAGTATAAAAGTCTTTTTAGGATGTATTGTTTTTTGGGAACGTGTATCGTTTTTAATGTGATGACAAAAAAGTATTTGGAGAGGGAGAAAAATGTGAAATGTGAATTTTCATAAGTTTCAAATTTATTTTAAACATTTTAACAATATGTCATTTATACTTTTTATATTGTGTAACGATGTATGTATGTTTATACATATATATAGAGCATCAATAATAAGAACATATGAGAGTAGTTAAAGATCTAACAAAAATTTTAAAGTGAATTAAGGGTAGATAAAAATCAAATATTTTGTCTCTTTTAATATAAATATTGAAATTATCTAAAAGTTTTGTTATTGGAAAAAAAANAAAAAAAATATCTTGTAAATATTTTATACAAATAAATATGCATTAATTTGGAACAAATTAATATTAAAATGTTTTATATTTTTGAAACAAAAATGAAAGATTTTTATGATTTTAATTTGTTTTATCAACCATCTGTTATGTAATGATAATCACTGATTACTTTCCTTATCAGAATGTGAGAATTGTACATAAAAAGTACCTTATTATTGTAATGCTTACATCTTATTACACTTTTTTCTTGACAAGATGAAATTTATATTTAAAACACTTTTATTATTTATTTTGTACTCATCTATTACTCATTGTTATAAAATACTTATCTACAACCCAAGGAGAGCACATTCACATGTTCAATATGTTGGTTTAATTGCGGATGTTCTTCAAGAGGCTGGTCACAATGTAACTGTCCTTCAACCTATTCAATTGGGTGCAATCAAAACAGTTGGATCAAAGAAAGCAAAAGTTATAGTAATAAATCCAATAAATGAAAATAGTGAAGCTCTTAAATTATTAAATAAATTTGAAGATCAAATATGGACAAAGGAAGGCGGCAATACATTTAAAATGATTTCTGTATTTCAAAGTATGCATGAATTATTGAAAGCTAATTGTAAGCAATTGATTTCAAATATCACATTGATGGATGAATTGCGAAATGAGAACTTTGATTTAGCTTTTGCTCAAAATTATGCTCCATGTGGATTTGGTATCTTTGAACTTTTAAATATCAAGAACATTGTCTCCGGATCAAGTACAGGATTGAATGAAGCTTTCTTCAATTTGTATGGTCTTGAATTTCCATCAAGTTATATACCTTCAATTATGGGTAGTTCAGGAATACCAAAAGGATTCATTGGAAGAATGAAGAATGTATTATCACATCTCATTTCCAAGTTTGCAATTATCTCTGTACTAATAAATAAGGATCAGGAAGCTTTTGACGAAGTTTTTGGAGTTGGAAAAATTAATCTAAAAAAGTCCATGCAAAACGTTGCTTTTCATTTTGTAAATGCAAATCCTTTATTAGATTTTCCACATCCAACTATGTCCAAAATTATTGATGTTGCAGGAATTGGTATGCCAGTATCCAAGTCATTAGATCGTGAGTATAACAATATTCTTAATCTTCGTCCTTTGAATGTTCTTATGTCTTTTGGAAGTATTGTTAAGTCAAAGAATATACCACCAGAAGTTAGGGAATCAATTTTAAAAACTTTTGCTAAATTTCCAAATGCTACATTTATATGGAAGTTTGAGGATGATGACATTTCCTTTGCAAAAGATTATCCAAACGTAATATTAAAGAAATGGATACCACAAGTTGATTTACTAAATGATAAAAGAATTGATCTTTTTATCACTCATGGTGGTTTAAATAGTGCAATAGAATTATCACATAAAGGTGTACCCGCAATATTTATTCCTTTCTTTTCTGATCAAAAAATAAATAGTTATATGATTGAAAGGTATGGTTGTAATATTGTTATGGATAAGGAGGACCTAAGGGATTCTGATGAATTCACAAGACACATAGGAGAAATATTGAATAATAAAAGATATAAATTTAATGCTGAAAAATTAGCTAGAATGTTAAGAAAGTATCCTCACGATGCAAAGAATAGATTAATTAATGCTGTTGAATTTGCTGCAGAGTTTGGGCATGTAAAGGAGATGGATTTGCCTTCTTTAAATATGAATTTCATTGAACATTATAATATTGATATTATGATTGTTATGATATCATTTATTTTAGGTTTAATATTTGCTTTTTATAAGTTTGGTAAATGGATAGTAACTAAATGTATTAAAAAATTAGATGGTAAGAAAAAGAATGAATAAGTTTTTTGTAATAAAAAGATTCTGATCATTTAACTTTTCAAATTATGTTGTTTGATTTAAATGAATTTCACATAAACCTTTTTAATTCTATTTAGTAAAAAATGTTATTCTGAACAAAAANTCTATATTCATACTTAAATCTATCTGACCAATACCATCCATTGTAAATAAATACAATAAGATTGTCTTCTGAAAAAACTGTATATCTTGTATTTATTTGGCCACAAAAGCATAAACCCATTACATCTTTATTAGTTTTATATTTTATTTCAACCATGCTATATGATCTAGTACATAATGATTGAGGATTCATATTCATATAAGATATACCAAACTCAACTTTCATTTCATTTGTATGAGCAGAATCCTCTGCTTCAATATAACCATAACATGTTCTATATGAGGAAATCGTATATGAATGATATCTTTGGCCTGTAGCTGCTTTAACATGCCGTGGAGGACAATACCCATTAAAATTAGGAAGCAAGCCATTACAATTATTATTAGTAAATGGATGAGGACACATACAGCTATTAGGCTTTCTTGGATGTTCATAACCATTTCTTATACATTCCAAACTTTTATTTATATGACTTTGACAAAAATGCCGATTTATAAGTTTGTAATCATTAAATGTGACAACAAGTTTTTGACCAATCATTTTTTGATATTTATCACTATACTTTCCTATTGTCGCTATTGTTTGTTTATCACCTCTGCCATATAAATATGAATAATAATGTGATACTGAACCATAATCATAGTGTGTATCATAATCAGTCGTAATATTAGTATTGCTTATGTTAAAATATGTCAAATTAGTTCCAGTTGTTATGTTGCCATAATAAATAGTGACGTACTTATCTCTATCTGGACGTGTTTGTTCAGGATATACTCCCAAAGCTTCAAGAATTAATGCTTGGATTCTTATGTAATTATATTGACATCCATATGAGATGTATATAATATTTAGACTGTTATTCCCTTTTGCGCCAATATTATCTGATCGACAATTATGATTGTGCCAAATAAACTTGATTCCCTGTTCATTATCTCTTAAACTATCGTTTCTTGTGAAATTTAAACATGTATAAGATTGAATTGTATTTATTGCCTTTTGCATTGCCTGCATTACATAATAATATTGGGTCCAATAACCAAATGCATATTTTATTGGAGGATACCATTGACGATTTGTATCATTTAATATACCTCCATAAATCTATGAAGAATTTAAAACAAATACAAAAATGATAACTTACGCATTGAATGGAAAAACCGATTATGAATAAAAAAGAGATGAAATGCATTAGTAACTTAATTTTACATAAATTTAACTTTTTCCATTCAATATATTACTATACTTATATAGTCTAATAATTTAACGATATAAAAAAAATACGTGAACAATCAAATAACATTACTATTTTTATTGTTACATCATGTAAATATTAAAATTTTAACTGATTAATAATCAATCTATATTT
>LM523215.1:93655-105223 GCA_000941615.1 Parastrongyloides trichosuri
CAAATTATTGAAGTAGGAGGAGGGACTTTACGTAATTACAAGAAAGAACCACGAACCAGTATTGATATACATTGTGTTTACAACAATAGAATCCGATTTTTTCTTCAATCATTTACACAAAATGTATTAATAGCTTTTGAATTGATCAGCTTTCATATTCTATCAAGACGAAATATTGATATAATTTGGGCTGTTTGTCATTCCCTTGGTGGTGTTATATTGTTCGCCTTCAATAGAGAAGTAAGAAAAAGTTTATATTGGCCATTCAGTGGTTGTAAGTAATTTCTCCATATGTTTTACACTGAAACTTTATATGATATTATTTAAACAAAATATTTCTGCACTTATATTAACAATAACCTTGGACAATGATTATGTTATTATTTTTTATTACAACTCTACTTCAAAAATTAATGCTTAACCTTCAATTAATATTATCACAAATAACAATGTAAAAGTTATTATTATTTTTAAATGATATTGAATGATGATTTACTACAAGCAGATTGCTATTAATTATTATTATAAGTAAAAGCAAAGAAGAAGAACAACAACAAAAATTTTGTTTTTAATTTTTTTGATAATAAACTGTTACTGCTTTAATAAATACTTTCAACAATAACAGTGTAAAAAAAATGATAAATTAATTCAAGGTCTCTGTCAACACTAAAGATATATAAATAAAGGTGCAATTTTTTTTGGTTAAAAATATTTTCCTAAAATTAAAAACTTTAATATTTGTAAGAGTATCAAGTATCAGAACGCGACATAATTATTGTTTTTTTATATATTTGTTTTGGTGTTTATAAAAAAGATGTTAATCTTTTTAATAAATATTTTGATATTATTATTAAAATATTATACACTTACTTTATAACTATTTAAAAATAGTTTTTTGGTAAAATTTAACACACTCTTTTTTAGAAACTAATCAAACAATGAATAACGTTGAGGTTAAAAATTTAACTAGAAAATCCATTGATGTCTTAAGACTTGATGATGAAAAATCAGCTATTCCTCATGGACTTGACTTTTACAAATAGTAAGTATAACAATTCATTTGATGTTAAACATATATACATTTAGCATGTTCAAAAATGCTCCACAACTAAGACAATTCTTCAAAGGTGCTGAATCTTATACTCCTGAACAAGTTGAAAAGTCAGAACGTTTTGCCAAGCAGGGAATTCGTCAAATGTTAGCCATGCATATACTTGCTTCCTGTTATGACGATCAACCAACATTCCTTGCTTACACAAGAGAAACAGCCAATAGACATCGTGTTTACAAGATTCCAGAAAATATTTGGGATGTAAGATGATAATTTTGACTTTCTATTCATTTATTTATAGGCCTTCTTCCCTCTTTGGGTCGACTTCTTATCAACAAAAGGATTAACGGCTGAAGCAAAATCAGCTTGGCTTCAACTTGGAAAGACTTTCACTGATGAGTTTCATAGACACCTTCACAATAACTAAATAAAAATTTTGATTATTTGAATAAATAAATTAACTTACAACATTAAAAAATAAAATAGTTCATAAATTTATTATATCTTTTGGACCAAAAACGCTTTTCTATATTCTTATTCATTGAAATTTGTTTTGAATCTTTTCCAATGTTTATATAATTTATTTTGCAGATGTAAAAATTTGCATTTCTCATACTACTCCAATCGTCTTAGAATCCTTTTTTACATAGAAATAAACCACCAGGCATATTAAAAAATAGTCCTTTATACACTAAAAAAATGTAATCCATATACTAACAATGCTGTGGTGAAAATACGTAACATTTATTTGCATCTCTCATGTGGAATTGGAAAAATGTCTTTCCCATTGTACAATTTTTGGAGCGAAACACTTTTGTTATCTGAGACAATAAAAGACTGTTCTGGATAATAAGGGATAAAATAATTATCTTATCAAACATTTATAATGACATAGAAGTTTATGTTATATCAATGATTAACAACAAACTCCCATACAGACATTGAAATATTTTTCAATGAAATAGGTTTTTTCAATTATATTGGTAGGTTTCATTCATTTTTTATTATTAGTATATAAACCTTTGATAATTTATCACATCATATTAGTGATAAAAATGAAACCATTTTTTCTTTTTTATTCAACTATTTTATTCTTTAGATTTGGTCTAATCAAATGTTTAACTGATGTTCAATTGGGATTCCTGTTCACCCAAAGAAGTGATTACTTTGATTCTAATGTCGGTTTCATCCAATCTGCAGGTGTAGTTCCCATAGCTCTTGAAAAGATAAGAAATTTGAGTTTACTACCAAACCTTAATCTTTCTTTCTACTGGAGATTTGACAATTGTATCGAAGCTAAAGCTTCTGGAGAAAGTTTAGAATTAAGCAAGTTGGTAAATGTTTCTGTCCTTTTTGGTCCTTCATGCTCACAATCAGTTATAAGATCATCCTTGGTAACACAACAATTTAATACACCAATATTTCCATGGGGAATGGTGTCAGCATCACAAATTTATAATCGTAATAGATTTCCAAATGTATTTACAGTTGTTTCCACATTTTATTCTTTGTCTTATGCTGTAATTGATCTGATGAAAACTTTCAATTGGACCACTTATACTTATCTCATTGCTTCAGCAGAAGCTAAAAGATGTAACGCAATGCATACTGACTTTGCAACTGTAATTGCTCAATACTATCCTAAAGGTCAAGAGACGTATGCTTTGATAACTAAAAATCCACCTACAGAACAAAATTATGTCGATTTTATTAAGAATTCCAAGGCACTGTCAAGAGTAATAATTTCCTGTTTTGATGAAGATAAATGGAAGAGAGATTTCCTTTTATCAATGTATGATAATGGTTTGAACAATAGTGAATGGGTTCATATTAATATGGATTTGAAGAAAGCAGGTTTCCAGACTAATTATAATGATGGATCTGATAATTCTGTTCCTTTCTATAAGGATGTTTATGGAGTAAATGATGGCAGAGATAATGATGCGTTGAAGATGGCTAAAATGATGTTGAATGTTGATTCATCTCGTGAAGTTATGTTGACACAAAATGTGACTAATATTGTCATAAATAATATCAAGAAGTGGCCATTTTATTGCAATGATTGTAATACAACAGGTATTTCAAGTATATCAGCATATTCTTCATTACTTTATGATTCTCTTCTTGTTTGGGCAGAGTTAATGAATCATTCAATTACAACTTATGGTGAACAAGAAACCTTGGCAAATTATAGTTTATTAAAGAGTGGTTGTAATAGAACTTTCAAAGGATTGCTTGAAACTTTCAGGTATGATGCTGATTGTATTAAATTACCCTTATTACAATTAAGAGGTTTAAACAAGAATGGTGAGCCAATAGCTTATATCAACTACACTTTTACTGCTGTTTTAGCATTCAACAAACTGGTAGCTAATGAAGACTATGAATCTACAATATTTGCAAATTGGGACAATCAAATACCGTTGAATAAACCGTTATGTGGATATAATGGAAATTCATGTCCTGAAGATTTTTTCAAAGATTACCTTGGAGTTGCAGTAGCTATTATTGTTGTCATTGTTCTAGCAGTTATTTTTATTGTTATATGTACTATATACACAATTTATCGAGTAAGGAGAAATGATATTGAAGAATTAAGCAAGTGGAAAATACCATTTATAAGGTTAGAAAGGCCCAAAGATGAGAACATAGAAGTAAATCAATCTTTATATTCATTTTCATCAGGAAAAACATCAAAATCAAGTAGAGCAACATTAAATACTAGGCAAGATACTACCCATTTTATGTATCTCTACTATGATGGTCAATCAGTTGTTGGACAAAAGCATAATGTAAAATTTTTTGATACAAAAGAAAACATGAAAGAATTAACTAAAATCTTATTAATGGATCATCAAAACATAAATAAATTTTTTGGTATGTCTATTGATGGTTCTATTCCCTTGTCAATATGGGGATATTGTAAAAGGAGAAGCCTTTTTGTAGGTGTTTTTTTTTATTTAATTTTTATTTGTTTTTAATAATTATTTTAAAAATGGTTTTGTAGGACATCTTACAGACAGACAACTCAATGTTTGATACCTTCTTTCTCATGTGTTTGATAAGGGATACCGTTGAAGGGACTCACTTTATTCATAATAGTTTTTTAAATTTTCATGGACAATTGACTTCAAAAAATTGTTTGATAAGCGATAGGTGGCAGGTTAAAATTAGTAATTTCAATTTAAAGTCATTAAGAGAACGTGAAAAATTAGATGTGAATGATAAGTTATGGATGGCGCCAGAACATTTGAGAAATGATGATTCAGTTTCAAGTCAAGAAGGTGATATTTATAGTCTGGGTATAATTTTTAGTGAAATAATAACAAAGGGATCACCATGGGATTTGGAGAATAGAGATGAAAGTGTTCAAGAATTAATTTATCTTATAAAAAGAGGNTCATTTCCCTTGATAAGGCCTGAAATTGAACCATATAATGGGATGGAAATTAATCCAGCAATGATAACATTAGTGAAGGATTGTTGGAATGAGAAACCTGATGATAGGCCATCGATTAAACAAATTAGGAGTATAGTAAATGCATTTAAAGATAAGAGAAGTAGTAATTTAATGGATCATGTTTTCAGAATTCTTGAAGAATATGCACAAACATTAAGAGATGAAGTTAATGAAAGGACAAAAGAACTTGTTGAAGAACAAAAGAAAATTGATGTATTGTTAAATAAAATGTTACCAACATCTGTTGCAAGTAAATTAAAACTAGGTAAGGCAATTGAACCAGAAGATTTTGATTCAGTAACAATATTTTTTGCTGATGTAGTCAAATTTACACTTTTATCATCAAAATGTTCTCCTTTACAAGTAATTACTTTGGTTAATGATTTATACACTATGTTTGATAATATCATTGAAAGTCTGGACGTCTACAAAGTTGAAACCATTGGTGACGGTTATTTGTGTGTTTCAGGTCTTCCTATTAGAAATGGTAATAAGCATGGTTGGGAAATAGCTATGTTATCATTACGTTTTATGGATTCGGCTCATAAATTTAAAATTCCTTTCTTACCTGAAGAAAAAGTATCCTTAAGAATAGGTTGTAATACTGGACCATGTGTAACAAGTGTGGTTGGTTTATCAATGCCAAGATATTGTCTATTTGGAGATACAGTTAATACGGCATCAAGAATGGAAAGCAATGGTAGACCAGGAAGGATTCACATGACAGAAGCATGTTTTAATTTGTTAACAGAACTTGGTGGATTTGCACTTGAATGTAGAGGTGAAGTTATCATCAAAGGGAAAGGTGTTATGACAACATACTGGCTTAATGGTTTGGCCGAAAGTAATCCCGATTACATACATTATGATATTACAACCCACAATGATTAAAAAAAGAATTAAGTTTTACCAGTCATAGAAATTAATAATTTAATACAAAATATAAAATTTATCTCAATACCTTATTAATGATTAATGGAATAATTTTTCAGAAAACATGAAAAAAACTTATAAGAACAGTTTTAAGTTAAAATTAAAAGAGTTTTTTATATATATCTTTCTGGGAATTAAAAATTACGTGTATTCTATGTACGAATAATTGACGTATTATTAATCCTTTTAAAATTGTATAAACATTAATAAAGTTCTCTAGATGGTTACTTTAAGTAATGACAATTCTTCTGATTATTATTACTTAGATGGTTATGGAGGAAGTGATGATTCGTATTATTATTATAATTATGACAATTATAATGATGAATCTATCAATATTTATTTTAGTATCATTTTTACTGTTATTTGTTTTTTATTTATTTTGTTGCAAGTATTCATATTTTACGTAAGTTTATTTCTTTATTATCAAATCAATTTTTAATAGGTTTATTACAAAAATAAAAAACTCATATCAATAACAGCATTTGTTATAATGCTTCATTTGGGAATAATATCATTAATTCAACAACTTGCACAAATACAAACGGGGATGATAGCATTATTTGCAATGGATCCACGAAACTATTTTGTCCGTTTAACTGGAGCACAAGTGATGAGCAGTCATTCATCATCAGTAGCATTTTTATTTTTGTTAAACTTAAATAGATGTGACGTATTTTACAATCAAGAATACTTTCCCAAAGTAAATAGAAACATTTTTTTTAAACTTGGAATTATAATTTGTTATCTTTGGTTTTTTTTTCAAATGGCATTTTATGTGACACCAGAGTTCCGTGTCTCTTTCTTTTATGCTGAATATTTTTGGTTCTCCTTTGGGACCAGTAAATATGCCTACCTATCCGAATATATACAACCAATCTTTAATATTTGTACCTTATCCTTATCATTTATATTTTATATATTTATCATTCGAAGAATTTATGATATGAAGAAGATGGGAACTTCTAGAAATAAAATTGGATTTGAAGATTTGAAACTATTGGTACAAGCAGTGGGAAATTATGTTATTGTAATTATTCTTGAAGTATCATGGATTTTTATTTTAATTACAAATGAAACACATACTATATTAACACTTTTCGTTAATGGTTTTCTTGTTTTGACTTGTGGAAGTAACACAATTTTATCATTGTTGTTAATAGAGTAAGTTGTAAAAAAAAATTAACAATTAATTATGATTTTGATTTTAGAGAGATAAGGGAAGAGTTTATTATTTTAATATATGGAAAGAAAATTGATAATAGAGTTGTTACTTTGAAAACAACAAAGATGAAGCAGACTATTAGAAAATATTGAATGAGATAACTTTTATATTTATCTTAAAAGTAATAATAGAAATTAAATATTATACCAGTCTTTTTGTTCTATTACCTTGATAGCATAATGTAAAAAACGAATAATTTGAATCATTTAATTCTATGGTCCCTAAATTAAATGAATCTCTGTAAGGATATTCGTGAGGAATACACGAAATATTTACATCACTTATTCTTTGATTATATGCCCCATAACAATCATATGTTTTTCTGTTACGTTCTGAATTAATGCAACCATGGCTAAATTCGACATAAGGAATTAATTCTCCCTTCTTTATATAATTAGTGAAATATGTAATAGTATAAGGGAGATGATCAGGAGTTTTTAAACTACGCCTTAGGCGACAGTGTCTTTTTTTTGTGGCACAGTCGTATAGTGTTACATTTACATTAGAATATTTAGTCCCATTACATCTAAAATGTGCTTTAACACCAAATGAATACAAATTGTTTGTACACAATTTTCCCTTAATAATATTTCCTATTAACAATAATAATAAAAAAATAGATAGAATTAACTTTGTTACCATCTTTGATACATTTTTTATATCAAAGTGAGTTTCATATATATATATATATATGATTTTTATTGTAAATAGGTAATAGATAAAAAAATAAACTTTTGTATGTTAGTATCTTTTTATAGTATCCTTGAAATTTTGTTTTATCATTTGCCGTGATAATTGTAAAAAAAAGATTTGATTTATCAGCTAAAAATAATAAAAAAAATCATGACATACAAAAGTGCCCACTTTTTTTGAACAATAATGTTAAATTTATAAATGTTGTTGATCATTTCTGATTGAACATTGTTAAAAAAATTTATTTACTTGATAAATATATTCCAGAACTATATTTTTATCACTCAGATATGAGTTGGCATATATTGTGTGTGAAAAGTATTTTCTATTATGTTTTTCTTTTTACTATTAATGATAGTAAGTTTTAACAAATGATTTCTTATTTTGAAGATTGTGTTTTCTAAAAATACTATAAAACAAAGTGATTGCAAGCCACTAATAGAAAATATTCAGTATGAGTATTATAAAGAAATTTGGAAAAGAGCAATCCTTGTTGACTATGACACTAAATGGCCATTAAAAATAAAATATCATGTAGGATCTTGGCTTAAAAAAGATGTTATTAAGAAGGCCATTAATCAACTTCAAGAATTAACATGTATTGTTTTTGAAGAAAGTTCAAGTAGTTTTGTTTCTGGATCTGGAATTCTATTCGTGAACAGGAATGGTGTATGTGAATCAAGAGTTGGAAAATCTCCTTACAACAATTCTCAAGAAATTTTCCTTACAACAGACTGTTCAAATTCATTAGGAGTTGTTTTACATGAATTAGGACATGTATTAGGATTATTGCATGAACATCAACGTGATGACAGATGGAGATATGTATGGATTGAAAAAAAAAATATTAAACCGGGTAAGGAAAGAAGTATCTCAATTATTTATAGTGGAACCCAATTTAAAACATTTGATATACCATACGATTTCGGGTCTATTATGCATTATCCATCCCATGCATCATCAATAAGTAGCAAAAAACCAACTATACAATCTCAAAGTATTTCTCTATATAATCAGATGATGGGACAACTAGATGGATTAAGCTTTAACGACGCAAGAAAATTAAACCGCTATTATTGTTTGGATAAATGTAGAGGTAAATCAATTAAATGTGAAAATGGAGGGTATCAAAATTGGAGAAATTGTCAGAGTTGTACATGTCCTAGAGGGTATTCTGGAAACAATTGTAGTCAACCACAATCTTTTGAAACATTATGTAGTAAAAATAATATTGTCGTTACGGAATATCTTCAAATGTTGCAAGATTCAAAAATAAAAAAATGTAATTATCATTTTAAATCAGAAAATGGAAAAAGAATTCAATTAAAGTTGTCATCAATTTCAACAAAGAAAAGAGAAATTTGTTCTCCTGGTTATGGTATTGAAATAAAGTATACAATAGATAAAAGTTCAACAGGGTTATGTTTATGCGGAACTTTTGAAAACATTTATATTATAACTGAAGGTAATGAAGCTTATATAGAATACCATGGCTTAGAATATTCTAATGAATTTCTTATTTTTTATGCTGACTATTTAAACACAAGTAACTCGAAAATATGTTATGATAATCTTTGCGTTTTTTATACTCAGACATTATAATATAGCATTTATGTCAATTAATTTATATCTATTTTTTTAATCAAATTTTAGCTTTAATATTTTTTAAAAATAAAAAATAATGTTCTTCACACAATATTAGTCCAGTTTTTCAATAATTTCTTGCCTCTTACGTTTCTTCTTAACTTTATTTTCGTATCACTATTTTTAATCTAAAAAAATAAAAAATTATCACCAGACAAAAAAGAAACAATTACCTTATGAATCTTAGTCTGTTCCCACTTTCTACAACTTCTTAATTCTCTATTGAACAAAAAAATTATAATAATATTATTGATATAAAATAGACAAGGAGAAAGATAAGAAAAGTATAAATGTGAATCTTTAAATGTAAAAAAATTGCTAACCACGTGCATGGTTGTTAATGTGAACATAAGGTTGAGATTTTGAAGGAAAGATTGTATAAAAAATGTTAATTCTTGTTTATGTTGTCTCCTAACATTTAAATTCTGTGATATGACTGTTGATTTATGTGATATATGATATCTGTACAATAAAGTTATAAAGGTAGTTAAATCAATTGATATATTTAGGACTACAATAATGATATCTCCTATAAAATTTATCCAATATGAAATAATATAACCGCAAATTGTATTTGGAGGTCCCCACATTTTGGTCCTTCTTGAAAATCTCATTCCACAGTTATCTAAAAGGTTATCATGTATTGTTGATAAAATATTTACCTAAATAGTTTGGAACTGCCAAAGTGAAGGTTATAATCAATCCGATCCCGATAATAATTCTTGTAGTAGGCAATGTAAAATTGTATTTATAAAACAATGGAAATAATACAGCTATGAATCTATTTGTTGAATTAATAACTGTCAAAAATAATATTGAATATTTTGTAAAAAGATATACAACAATATAATATTTTCTACTGAAAATAGTCACAGGATGATCATCAGGATACATGGAAGACATTATCCAGACAAGGGATGTTATCATATTCAATGCCGTAAGACAACATAAAGTTTTAACCAAAAAACCAAATGAGGAATCAAATTTTTTTATAGAACCTGTTCTGATGAATACAAATATAGGTAGAATAATACCAATAATAGTAATGATAGTGTATTGTAAGTTCTCCAAAAATTTCGTTTTATAATGGTTATCCATTTATAAATATCGAAAATTTATTTTAAAATTTTGAAATTAATTAACATAAAGTTTCTATTAAAATTTTTGTGCTTGTCATCAAAGCCCCATTTTAATAAATAAGGGATGCTATCAATATTCTGTTTAAAAATACAATTTCCTATGCAAGAAAAATATTTTTAAATTAAAAATTAAGCAACATAAAAAATAGGGATAATTCCATTGCTTTGATATAATTAAATCTAATTAACTTTTTTTTTAAATGACAGATATAAAGAGTTTATTTATGTTATAAAATTATAAAATAATTATCCATTTTCAGCATGTTTTATAATGGGATATCCTTCACAAATACAAATATATTCTTTAGGATACGCAGGCTCACAATGTCCAGTAGCATGATCTTTACGATAACATACCGATCTACATAGTATGTCAGTACATCTTCGTATTGAGATTATCAGTTTTGGAATGGTTAAATGGAATAAAATTAAAAAAACAATAAGAAGAAACTTCATATTTTTAAAAATGCTTTAATGCTTATAAAACATTTATAAATATAGTTTAAACAATATAAAAAATTATAAATTTTTACTTTTATGTTGTCATAAATAGGTTTCATTCCATCAAATAAGATTCAAAATATTAATTTGGAGGTTGAAAATCATTTATATTGCTAATACCACAAACACAGGAAAGTCCTTGTTTTGTCAAATTTTTACAAGCTCCAGAAAAATAACCTTCGTCACGACATTTCGCTTTGCATTTTGGATCAGTACAATCAATCATAGGAATAATTAAAAGTGAAAATATGAAGGTCTGTAACATGAAAATAAGAAACGTAATAAGAAGTAGCTTCATTTTTTCAAGAATGTTTATAGAAATGAAAGTTGTTTAATATTTATATTAAAAAATTTTATATATAATAAAGATTTTATTATGATAAAAATAAAATTGTTTTGATAAAATATATTTATATATTTTTGCTTAATGTCCTTAATGATACTGGACTTCCTCTGTTGCTTCTCTTCCTGATTTCATTTTCAAATTTGATGGTCTGAAAAATATTAACATTAAAAGAGAAATAATATATTACCCTTATTGAAGAGATTGAATTTCGTTTATTTCTACCTGAACATCTCCTTAACTCTTTATTAAATATAATAATAATGTTAATATTATTAAGATAAAACCAACATAATGGAAAGTAACCAAAATACAATTTAGTATCTTTGAATATAAAAAGCTGGCTAAAAAATGTGTATAGAAATTAACGTGATAATAAAGTTGATATTTTGGAGAAATGATTATCCAGAAAAATTAGATTATGTCTATGATACTTTGGTTGCCAATTGACCTTATTAAATAATAATAATATTTCATATTTTTTTTGGTATCTATACATCTTAATAAAGAAAGTTCCTAAGTCTATAATTGTGTTAATACTCGCAGGAAATATGTCTCCAAGAAGGTCTATATAATAAA
>LM523216.1:6527-90021 GCA_000941615.1 Parastrongyloides trichosuri
TTTATCCATTCACACACATTTAATGATAAACTTTATGAAATTTAATTCCTTTTCTCGTTTATATATGTCAATAAAATAATATTCAAAGTCAAAAAAGTAATTTTCTTTGATACCTTTAAATTAATTTATTATATGTTTTCATTTTCTTTAAAATTCCTATTTATTATTTTTTCACGATATAATGTATATATGTTACTCGCTCAATACATGTTATTACTATTAGCTAAAAACATTATACGATAACAAAAAAAATGCATATATATATAGTTTAGCATTTACTTTTTTTACATCTCTCTTTCAATTTCACACAATTACACATTCTCTCTACTTTTCCTTTTTTCTATAAACTGAGATTTATCATTTTTTTTTCCATAAATGATTACAAATGGATATCATATATATAGTCGTTATTGATATATATATATATATACATATCACATATAAAAAACCTAAATAGTTCTAATATTTAATATCATTCATCATATAGTCACCATCAATTATACATATATTTAACTTTTATAAAATATTCTCATTTGATATAGTTGTATTTTCCAACCAAACTTTTGTCATTTTATTGACTGTAATAAAAAAATATATAGACTTTTTCTATATAACATTCTTGTTGTAATAATAGATATAAATTTTAAACCCAATCTATCTTATCAAATTGTAATAATAATTTAGTTTAAAATCTTTTAAGCATTTACATGTATGTTTTAATGAAGATAAGTGAGAGAGAGATATTATGATATCCTATAGAGACATTTTATTTCATGAAATATTTACAAATATTATGATGAGAGGACGAGACATTTTATTTTCTATTATCAATTAAAAATTGTGTAATAAGAAAAATTTATATATAAATTTGAAATTTTTTGTTTTGTATATTAAATATTACATAATAACTAGACTATTTTATTTTAGACTTTAATTCCAGTTTCTGTATTTATTTATCTCCTTTTTGATTGTTAACTAGAATATAAAAGATGGTTGCTGAAAAAAATGATAATAAATCACGCTCATTCCTTATTGGTGTAGCAGGTGGTACAGCTTCTGGAAAGGTAAATTGGTATAATATGATTAAAAAAATGAAATACTTATGATTTTTGTTAACATTTTTTTGTCATTTTATAGTCCTCAGTCTGTCAAGCAATTGTTAACAAGCTTGGTAAAAGCAAAAGACAAGTATTAACAATCTGTCAAGATTCCTTTTATAGAGAGTTAACACCTGAAGAAAGTGAGAAGGCAAGAAGAGGTGACTTCAATTTTGACCATCCAACTGCTTTTGATACTGATGAGTTGGTAAGAGTTCTAGAAAATTTAAAAAATGGTATAGCTGATAGAATTCCTGTTTATGATTATAAAAATCATTGCAGGTAAGACTTTNTTTTGATTATTTAAATTATAAAATATTATTATTAAATAGATATGCTGACCAATTTCAATATGTTGAACCAACTGATATTATCATAGTTGAAGGAATATTAATATTTTATGATGAAAGACTTTGTAATATGTTTAATACAAAGTTGTTCGTTGACACGGATTCTGATATTCGCTTAGCAAGACGTGTCAGAAGGGACACACAAGAACGTGGAAGAGATTTGAAACAAATATTAAACCAATATTTAAACTTTGTTAAACCATCTTTTGATGAATTTGTTTTTCCAACAAAGAAGCATGCTGATGTTATAATACCAAGAGGCGCTGATAATCATGTTGCCATAGATTTGATAGTTCAACATATGAACGAAATCCTTCGTTCACCAAGATCTTCTCCCAGAAGTTCTATTGATGTTGACGAGTCATCTGATGATGAAATGATTGAAAGTCGATTCTCTGCCAATGAAGGAGTTGAAATCATTCATGTCAGTGCTTGTAAAATTACATCAACACCACATTAAACAACAAAAAAAAAATTAACTTATCTATTCAATTTTTTCAAAGATTATTTATAATTTTTAAAAAGTCTTTATCTTACTCCAAACATTACGTACTCTCCTTCTTTCCTCTCGAATCACGTTACACTAACTTTGCTTTGAAAAAAAAAATCAAAATGTCTTTTACTCTATTATTTTTTGATTGTTCATTCTTTTTTATCTATCTAATTATAATTGATTCATCAAAAAAGAATAATTTGTTCTACAAAAAAAAAGTTTCATATGTTTTGCTCATGAAATTTTTTTTTAAATTATAAAATAGACTAATTTTTTTCCAATAAAATTAAAAACAAACAAACTTGTAATGGGAGAAATTGTCTTTCTTATCAAAAATTGATAGAAAAAAAAATATATCTATAACGAGTAAAAATGTTTCTTTCTTGTTAAAAATTTATTAATTATTATTTTAATACTTCTTATTATATGTACACGTACTCACATTTTTTAATAATTGTTTTTACTTTCATTGTTTTGTTATGATTTATTTAATTTAATAAATTATTTTGTTTTTTATTTTTACACTTTTATAAATTTTATTTTAATGATTCAATTACTACTACAAATGTGTAATTGTAATCATATAATCTTACATTCATGATTATTACAATTTTTCAGCTTATCGCGCTTTTTTGTCATTATTTTAAATAAATGTTCAATTTTGAGTGTAGGTGTTGAATTAAAAAAGGATATGCGTATGAATATTAGTGCAGCATACTTTGAAAAGGTTACATTAAATGGCATACAATATGACGATATTTTTGATATTAATTATTTTACCAATCAATCAATTGACACACAAAAAGTAGATTCTTAAAACATGATAAAAAAATAAATTTTCAAAAAAAANAAAAAAAATATGTTTTATAAATAAAATCTTTTAATACTATATTTATATTTTTATCTAAATTATATATATTATATCTATCACATTATCTTTTGTTAACATAAGAATTTGTACTTCATCCCATTACATTTCTTCTCTTTCATATAAAAAATATTTTTTCCCTCCAAAATTATTACCTTTACTATTTTACAAACAAAGGAGAGACTTGAAGAAACATCATTCCACTGGAATATCTCTTTAAGAACATCGTTAATATTTCATCAGCATTTATCTTCTAAACTTCTACTTATATTATTATTTCTATTTATGGATAGATTTCAGGAGATTGGTCCTGATGGTAAACCATGTAAGGCTTGCGTCTCAACAGAGGAATTGTTAAAACAAGGAATGAAGGTGTTAAAAAGTCAAAAAAAGTCAAATAAAGATGAAGAAATTCAAAGAATAAACAATAACTGTCCGGTTGATAAAGATGAGTTAGGTAGGAGTACATGGAAGCTGTTACATACAATATCAGTGTATTATCCTGACAAACCATCTGATAAAAATAAGGAAGATGTTAAGAAAACAATAGAATCTCTGGCGGAAGTTTATCCTTGTAATCATTGTGCTGAAGATTTTAGGAAGGATATCAAGGAAAATCCAATTAAATTAGAAAGTAGAAATGAATTGGCCAACTGGATGTGTGAAGTTCATAATAGAGTTAATGAAAAGATAGGTAAAGATATCTTTGATTGTAGTAAAGTATATGAAAGGTGGTACGATGGATGGAAAGACGGTTCCTGTTCATGAATAATTAATGAAATTTTTTTTCATGCAAATTCTATTATTGTTTTATTGAGTAGTTATTTTTAGATTTCGAAAGTGTGTTATTATATTTGTTATATTAAAAAAAGCATTATTTTATTTAACCATTATTGTTAGGCTAATATTGTTTTATCAATATAGTTATATTTTTTTTATTTCAAATTATTTTAAATTTATTTCTAACATTTTAAGGATAACATTAGATGAATGGAGAAGAACAGAATATTAATGAAAGCTGGGAGAATGAATCTTCTCAAATATTACTAAAACCAGAGTTGACAAAGAAGTTACAGGTGTCACGAGTAGTAAGCGAATGCGAAATAAAGGAGAGTAACAACAAAAAGAATGAATATAAAGTACAAGGGTTGCAATTAATGGTGATTGCATTAATAAAATGGATTTCTGAAGTTGTAGAACCATCAAAGAGAGAGATATTTAAAGAACTTTTATGGAAATATGCTGAAAATCATAATTTGTTACCAGTAGATTTGGATAAAAATACTCTTGGTGTTTTTGCTGAGAAATTACATAAGAATATATTGAGGTTTTTTGAAGAAAAATTAGGTGATGTAAGAAGATTTAACTTGTCTATTGATAACAATATTTCAATTCAATTTTCTCAAAATTTATTGAATATGGGTCAGAATAAGTATGAGAGTGATTTTCAAGAATGTGAATGCATTGGTAAAGGTGGTTTCGGATCAGTTCATAAAGTAAAGAATTACATCGATGGTAGATTTTATGCTGTCAAGAAAGTTATATTTAAAAATGATGATAATGAAAGTATCACTGAAGCGTTGAAAGAAGTACAACATTTATCAATGTTAGAACATGGTGGTATTGTTAGATATTATCATAGTTGGATTGATACAGTTAGAATTAAAAGAAGAAAACGAAGTAGTACGGGAAGGAGTTTATCAGAATGTAAGATTGAAGAAATATCATCAGATGATGAAAGTGATGTAGAATTTGTGAGTTTTTCAGATAATAAAAAGAATGGGGGATCAATTAAATCAAATGATGATATAGATATTGTCTTTCATAAGGAAAATACTTCATTATCTTCCACATCAAGTGGCGGAAAAGGTTTGTTTGTGAAACCGGAAACAACTACCTTAGATTCTGTAGAATTTTCATCCTCTTCAGATGAATCAAATGGAAGTGATAGTACAATTATAACTAATAGAACTAAAGAGATAGTGCTTCATAAAAACAATGGATGTTATATAACAAGATCAGCACTATTTATTCAAATGGAATTGCTAACGACTAACTTAGAAGAATTACTACTAAACAAAGAATTTAAAAATTCAGTTATACGAAAAAGTTTCAACAGGAAAGCTATATACACTTTGATATCTGCGTTATCATATATCCATGAAATGGGTATAATTCATCGGGATATAAAATCAGTTAACATTTTTGTTAAAAAGGCAAAAGATGATTGGATAATAAAGTTAGGTGATTTTGGTTTATCTTGTCAATCTTTTCTGCAGGATAATAGTGGTGAGATGATTAATGAAAAAGAGAGAAAAGATAAGATAACAAGTATATCAAATATATCTGTATATCATACCAAAGGACTGGGATCAGTAAATTATGCACCAGAAGAACAAATGAAAACAAGTGTTTATGGGACAGAAGTTGATGTCTTTGCTTTAGGTATGGTATTTTATGAAATGTTAAGTGATTTTGATACCCGATCTGAATGTTACATAGCTTTCCAAGAACTTCGAAGGACGGAGACGTTACCACATGATTTTATAAAAAAGTATCCTAAAAAATCAAAACTTATAGAAAGTATGATATGTAAAAATCCACAAGAAAGAGTTACAGCTAAAGAATTGTTAACAAAATTAAATCGAACAGTTAACCCTGAAGCTTTTCATTTTATTCTATCAGAAAATGATAATTTGAAGAGGCATCTACAAAATATGAATGCTGAATTGGATATGGCAAAGAATAAAAATGTTGAATTACAGAAGAAGGTAGAAGAATTGGAAGAACGATTGAAGGAATATAAAAAATGAGGATCTCGATTCTCAGGGAAAAAATTCACTTTTCCATTTTTATATATAAATTCCATATTTGTTTGGGATTATTTATTATTCAAGTTTTTTTTATGGCTTTAATTTATATTAGTTATCGTATTTAAAGGGTGTTTATAATATATTTTTTTAATTAGTTAGATATAACTATGAAATATTTTTTGTATAAAATTTCAATATATACTTTTTTTTAGATATAAAATGGCATTGGCAGGACTTCTTGATATGTGTAGAAAAGATGTTGACTTACCAGAGAAATCTCCAAAGATATTTCTAAAGGATATGCATTCAAAGTTTATAATGAAATATGTTGAATCAAAAGAATCATATGATTATATTATGTCAGGACATCTTAGAATGAATGGGGTATATTGGTGTTGTGAAGCAATGGACTTGTTAGGTGAATTGGATAAAATGGACAAAGAAGATATATTTAAGTTTATATTCGAAGAATGTTTTGATCCCAAATCTGGTGGTTTTCGTCAATCTGAAGGTAATGATCCACATCTATTATCGACATTATCAGCAATTCAATTGTTAGTTATGTTTAATGCCATTGAAATGGTTGATAAGGATGCAGTATCAAGATTTGTTAAGGATCGTGTAAATGAGGATGGAAGTGTTGGAGGTGATGAGTCAAATGAGTTGGATACAAGATTTTCTTTCTGTGCTCTGGCTACAATGTATTTGATTGGAAGATTGGAAGAAATTGATTGTGATAAGATTGTCAGTCATGTACTTAAATGTTATAATTCGGATGGTGGTTTTGGTACTAGGCCAGGTTCGGAAAGTCATTCAGGCCAATTTTATTGTTGCTTGGGCAGTCTAACAATAACTAAAAAATTAGATTTAATTGATAAGGATAAAACTGCCGAATGGTTAGCATACAGACAATGTCCTTCTGGTGGACTGAATGGAAGGCCAGAAAAGTTACCAGATGTTTGTTATGGATGGTGGGTCCTATCCTCTTTAGCAATGCTTGGAAGACTTCATTGGATTGATAAGGAAAGTCTTATAAGATTTACTTATGCTGCTCAGGATGATGAAACAGGTGGTTTTGCAGATAGGCCAGGTGATTATCCAGATCCATTCCACACCGTCTTTGGTTTATCAGCTCTTTCATTATTCGGTGAAGGTAATTTGAATGCCGTTGATCCAGTTCTTTGTATGACAAAAAGATGCCTTGGAGATTTATCATTCATTTAACAAAATATCAAAATTTAAATAATTTTTTTTATATTTAAATATTGCAAGAATATATAATACCACTTAAAAAATAAATTATACATATAAAACTTTCTCCTAAAATTGTATATTAAGAATAATCATGGGTATAGAGGGTGATACAGAAATATTAATAAAGAATTTAACAACAAATTTGTTGAGATTCAAGAAGAAGAAGGAAAAGAAGAGGGACTTGTCAATGGAAAGTAAGTTTACTTATTAATTAGTTTTAATGATTGTTTTTTAAAGAAAAGATAGTTGAGAGAAACCGTAAATTGATGGAAAAATGTAAGGGAGAAAATAACATTTTGCTGAAAAATAGATCAAAAAAAGATGAAGAGATGAAAAATATGATTGATAATATATGTAAATATGGAACAAAAGAAGAAAAGATAAATGAAGATATTAAAATTATGATTAATAATATATGTAAATATGGAACGAAAGAACCAAAGATAGAAGAGATATTGATACGTCCAGTAGTTAAGGCACAACCAAGAAAAGTTAGCTTTGATGTGTATAAAGATATAGCAGTCGACAATAATCCAATTATACCAAATCCAAGTGACAATTGTATAGAGAAAGAAGAAATAAAGGTACCAGAATCAAAATTTAAATATACGGTGATTAACCAGACATCAAGCACATCAATGACATCACCAACTGTCTCAACTTCAATCACATCGTGGTCACAACTAACAACAGGATATATTCTTCTATTCTTTTACTTTTATCTAATTCTTGAGATACGTAGTACTCTCTCACCGATAGAATATTATACATAGAAAGTTTAAAAAAAANAAAAAAAATATAAGTATTATTCTAGAGAAACACAAACATCATATACAAAATCATTAATAATTAATTTCCACTTATAATAACATACGCTTTAAAACTAACAAATATAATAAAAATTATAATAAAAAAATAAAAAGTATCTTGTAATTTTAATAAAAATAGTAATAATTTAATTGTTTAAATTTGGTATGACATTAGCCATAATCATATTAATGGAATAAATGAAAGGATTTCTATTTTGTTGTCTACCCTCTTTAATATAAGTATAAAGAAGATTGTTTACATGAGGAAATTTTTCATGTTCTAATATTTCTAAATGATTTGATTCATAATAATATAAGAATGTAAATAGAGTAGAATCATGATCAAATTGTTTATCTTCTTTTCTTATTGTGAATTTAATCTAAAATATTATATATATATATATTTTTATTAATAGTAGATAAAAACTTACAGGAAGTATGATAAAATGTCCTTCCAAATTAGATTCAATATAACTTATAATTTCTTTTGAATTTTTCTTTATTCGGCTAACATTTTTAGCCCATTGAATGGTAAGATTAACCGCACCGGGATAGTTTTTATAATTAATTTCATACTCAAAAAGAAAACCAATGGTGTCCATTACTATTTGTGACGGTGTGAGGAGTAGCTTATAAAAACCAAATAATGATAAATTATTAAAATTATTTGTAATAATATTGTTGAAATAAATTTCATATGTCTTTAGGAAAGGAAATGATTGGACGTAACTACTTTCAAATTCCATTTTAATATTCAATGAGAAACTATTTGTATTCATAAATATGATACTTCTGATAATTGTTCCATGAATGTCATTGGTATTAGAATCATTATTGCTAATGAACGTAGTATCAAATGAGATCGAGGCTGAGAAGATATTTATATTATAAAAATATAATATTATTGGTGTTTCTATTTTTGATGTCCCATAATTTAAAGTAACTGTCTTGATGTGATCTAATAAGAATAAAGAATATATATATTGTACAAGTACGGGGTATTTGTTCTCTCCATCAATATCGTAACATAACTTTCTTAGTGTTGAATAATTAATTTTATATCTCATATTCTTGATTTCAAAAAAACTTTCAAGTTCTTCATTTGTATAATCAAAGAAAGGCTTATTAAAAGACTTTTTATGATATGAATATGTTAAAATAAGTGAATGTAAACCTGGAATTTTCTTGTCTTGACATGATCCATCTGTTATATATATACAATCTTCATCACCAACAAAAATTTCTAATGTTGAGTTACCCAATAATAATCTTATTGTAAATTCATCATATATTGATATTTTTGATGGTGCAATTATTTCCATTTTATTATTCATTGATGTAAATTCATAAGAATAAATTCCTAAGAAACATCTTGGCACAGGCATATTGAATATAATTAAAAATGAATTCAATGTTTTCAATATATATTTCATTAAAAAAATCATAAAAAATTCATTCTTAAAATATTTTTCCAAATGATGTATAAAGTACATATGAGGATTGAGAGCTTTAATAAATTCTTCACCACCTTTGTAATTATCACCATTGACAAAAGACTTTGTAGAATCTATACCAAAACGAAGAGCATATGGGATATTTTTCTTACAGGTTGATAAAAACAATAAATAATTTCTATTTTCTCCATAAGCTATTGTAACAGAACCATTTGTATATGCCTTAATATTACAAAAACTTTTAAAGTATTTGTAATAATAATGTGAAAAATTTTTCATTGCTTTATATATAACAAAATTAAAATGTCTCTTTAACCTCATGCTTTCAGAAATATTTTCAAAGATTTTGAAAGGATGTATCCAAGGTTTATAACATTTAAAATTAACAAAGGTTTTGTTGGTACCATTAAGGAGAACGACATGATTATCATTACGATCTCTCTTATAAAAATCAACCTTGACAGGTGTATTATATATATCAAAAGTAACAGCATAAATATTGTATGGTCCAATATCATTTGTCCATAAATCAACAATTGATAACGCCATCTTTCCAAATTTATATACTTCAGCTTTACTATTTTTTGTAAATAAATTGGTAAATGCACCAATACCGGTACTTCTTTTACCATTGAAATGTGCATTTCCATCAGGTAGATTACAAAATCTAGAAAAAACTTTGCATATCATGTATTCGTTAATGAAAGCATTAAATGTTGATTCAAGATATTGGAAATTAGTAATCAAATTACTATCAGTTGTTTTTTCTTCATTTATTGAATTTTTATTTATTTCATTCTTTGTCATACCTATTAAAATATCATCAATAGTTTCTGGCCTTTTATTCATAATGTCATTTGAAGGATTGTACTTCCTTACCAAGCACATATCATTGGCAATTTTACATATATAGAAGTTTATTTTTAAGTTGTTGTCGTCTAACGTCTTTATACTAAATATCAATGACTCATTATTCTTTTTTCCTAACATGGTTACAATACAATGATTACTATGAATAATTGATTGAGCCTCTTCAACAACCAAATTTGAACATTCAAAAAGATTATACTTTTCAACAATTTTTCTATATCTTTTCATTAAAATCGATATTTTTATATCTCTTATAATAACACTAAGTTCATCAATATTATTGCAATTTCTATTAATCTTGTCATTAAATACTTGGACATTCTTATCATCCTCATACATTTGACAAGTAACATTTCCAGTAAAAGTATTTACATAAATATTCATAATTGAATCCTCATTCATATTATTCGATGGTAATAAATTGAATGATATATATGGGTGTAAATCATCGTGAAAGATACATTCACATAAAGGTTTAATTTTTAGTAATTTTGTCTTTAATTCTTTCAACTTCTCTACTATACGCATCGACGATATTTCACACAACAACTTACTCATTGATAATCTCCCTGTGTTAAAATTTAAGGTTGGTGCACCTCTAATATAAGGATAATGCCTAACTAACAATTTATTGTTTGGTTTATTCTTATCTTTACATATTCTTATTTTATATTGCGATGGAACATATTGTTTTTTGTCTTTCAATATCAACCAATATGATATAACAAGTTCACCAGTTTCTTGACTATATTTTTCTATAATAATCTTATTTCTTAATTGATTACTGGCAAGCTGTGATGACTCACAGAATAAAACATCAAGTTGGAGTGATGTTGAAAAATCATGCATATACTTATAAAGATCATTTATAGGATTCTTCGAGTGGACAATCATTTGTTGTAAATATTGATGTATTTGATATAATTGCATTGGATGAACAAGTTTTGTACCATATCCAATTTCGTACTGTTCAACCAACACCTTGATATCCAATAAAGTCCATTTTGTATTTGCATCATTATTCAATAATGTCAATGATAACTCAAATTCACCAGGAACAACCAATGTAACTATACCATTCTTTACCCTAATATTTTGTATATTTGGTGGTATTAAGCTAGATATCAACGACAACCTGCTTTTTATATTACCATTAATTATTGATAAAATATTATTTCTTTCAGCCTTACTTATCTTTTCTTCAGGTACAAATCTCTTCTAGAAGGGGTAAGATAAATATTAAATAATAAAATGATAAAAAAAACAAACCTTAATGGCAATTGGAATTTTGATATTTTCTCCATACGATAAAGCAACAGAGGTTGAGACTTCATACATTGGTACTCTAGCAAAAACCAACTCATTTCTAGCGATTGTACATAAAGCGTCAGCGGTATCACGAAACATCTGTGACTGTGAATCGAGAAAAGATTGTATTCTTTTGCACATATCATGTTTGCTGTAATTTTTTAACCACCTAACAATAGCTAAAATTTTCGATGCAAGGCACCTAGCCATATAAGTAAACTCAGTAATTGTAATTTTCCTATTATAATCCGTATATTTTGGTAAAAGTTCAGATATAACAATTAATTCTTGTGATATTTTATGACACATAAACTGGAGAAGCATCCCAAATGGCATTGTTTCACCATTTTCGTTAGCCATCAAATCATTATTACTTAGTTCTGGTGTTTGTGATAACGTAACAGTTGCCTGTTGAGAGAGATCATTCATAATGTATAACAAGAATTATATAACAACAAAAAAAAACACAAAGAAAAGTTCTTGTTAAAAAATAATATAGTAGAATGACAAATTACCAATGGTGAAATTTCTTGTTGCAGCGATTTTCGTCTTAAGATGTTTTTAATTTTTTGGGAAAAATTAGGATGCGCAAAAGAGACAGTCATTTTTGGTGGATATAATGCTCTTTGTTATTATATATTCTGATGTTTATTTCTTTGTCTAAGTGGACACATATCCCTTCTTGAGAAGGGGCCGCGTGAGACAGGTGTTTTGTTTTTAGTGTATTTTGGTGATGATGAGTGTTCCTCATGTATTTTTACACTTTCATATTTATTTTTAAATNTTTTTTTATCAATAAAATATTCCTTCATTTTTATTTATTCTTATTAGAGCTTTTAGCTACTTCTGAAAATGTTGCAGTTTCGTTCATTTTTTTTTTAAATGATAATCAAATGTTTTTTTTAGACATCTTATGACATTATTTAATACGTATATATTCAATATGTGATAAAGGTCCCAATTTTATTATACATTGATAATAATTCTTCAAGTTGTGCTTCTTTATAGGTAAGTACTTTTACAGACTTCAATCACGTTGAAATGGAGTTCACATCTCCATTAGATAAAATTGATAAGATCAAGGAGCAGAAAGATAAACAACCAAACATCAACTGTCAGTATCTAAAAGAAAATAACAACAAATCAGAATAAATCTTTATCTTAAATATTTTTATAATGATAATATAGCATTTAATGTATTGGTAGGATTTTTTTATAAACAATAAATTATCAAAATTTATATATATAAAATTCAACTCGATATATTTTATTATATCCTTTATGAGGAAATTTAAACATCATATCATTAAACAAGATAACAGGTGACCTCAAGGTTGGGATAGTAAAGATAGAATTGTCCTGAAAAGGCAACTCCTTTTAGGATGTTAATATCTTATCGACAAGAATGGATTATTTTTATGAGTTGATCCGATTATAATGAACTACCTCAAATTGCATTAATTTGTGGTCTCCAGAAATATTCTAATAAATTTTCTTTATTTACAGAAGTTTCGTAAAAAATCCTGTTCGAAGAAATAAAATTGCGTCATCGATATCTTTAAGCTTCATAAACATAATCATCAAATTGTCCTCTCTCAAGTGCGTATCGTCTACATGCCAGTTGAATTGAGATATGAAGATAACTCACGCAAACCTGCATTAAATTTCATTTCATTATTATCTGTAGAAATATAATGATGGATTATTTGAAGATAAATATTCGAACATAATTTATCAGGGAAAAAGATTACACCTATTAATGACATCCTTCAAGATTAGTAATCTTTAAAAATGGATGATATATTTTTAACTTTGGGATATATAACATCAAGTTTTGGGATACTTAAAAAATTTGACAAAATGATTAATGGAGCAAATTAAACAGGTTAGTTTAAGTGAATTATTAACAGAAACAATATAATACCTATCAGCTACCATATATATACAATCACATATACTTCATCAATTAATCACACAATAAGTTATAAGAAATAACCAAAATTTTGATTAGTGATAAATGTCAAGGAACATGATTAATTTATTTTTATAAATGTACTAAAACTTTGAGTAATGTGATATATATTTTTTATAATTTTTATAGAACTTGTTATTATAGAAGTGATCTCAATTAAATTTTTATAAACATATTATCATCTCTTCTCACCTAAAAATGCATTTGGGTAAAATTTGACTTTTTAAAATTAATTACATTACAAAATGTGTTTTTAGAATTATTTATTTAGTATTATAAAAGACCAAAGTATCCAAAGAAATTTTTGGACTTTCTATGTATATATTAAATATTACTCCTCTCTTCCTTATCATTTAGCTATCTGTTATTCAGTTTTTTCATTACTTCTCTTATATAACGTATATCATCATCATAGATAGGTATACAACACACCTTAGCTTCGTAATAAGATGTCTCAAAATATAATAATATGTGACATTTAAAATATTTATATCTTTAATTAATTGGCGGTACCTTTTCCTTTTACAAATCATTTACTCACCTTAACCAATCAAATATATACTTCCTTAAACCCAGTAAAAATCCACACATTAATTATTTTTAACTTTGTAATGCTAATATATCATGACAGTTTCTTCTAGAGAGAGAACTCTTCTATAAAGTTTAACCTTAATTTCAAAATTTTATATCAACTAGGTAGCTTTCGGTAATCATTTATACCTGTCATATGTAAAGGAAGAATTTTTTCGCGGTCAAAATGTATCTTAAATTTTTTTGCCATTTCTCAAGGTATTAATTATAATTATTTGTATAATATTATTGTAGGATTAGTTAATTTTATTATCTAATGCTTAGATCAAGTAATGAAAGAGAGAAAAAAAAACGAGACTTCTTCCCAAATAAGGTCATTATATAAAGGTAGTAAATCACTTTTCTAACACTATTTTTATTGTTACCAAATGTGATATATTTAATTTGTTATGTAATTTATTATCTGTTGAAAATGACTGTTCCTTTTTTGTCATCCAATTACTTGTTAACGTTTTTTTAATTTATTAACTGTTGATATAGAGAAATGATTGTTGGGCTCTCAAGAATTTTTTTTTTGTTTGAAAACGTCTCAATTACAAATATTATTTATTTGTGTTACTAGTTGGAGGATAAAGATAATTAAAGAGTATTTAAGTAGAAAAAGTAACAATTAGTTATTCAAGAATATATTATATATCTATTCTTAACAATTTTTAAAACTTATATCTTAAAGTATAATATAATTGTTATGAAATTAACAATGTAATATTTATTACTTAAAGATATATTTACTTGGTACAATTTCCGCATTATATTCCTGTACATTTGGGTGTATTATGATTTATTTATTATTTATACAGTTATATATTATGTTTTAGAATTATAATTTATGTATTGTATATTTTCTTAATCGGTATGTTTAATTGTAAGTAAATTAGGAAAGTTTTAATGTAAATAGATGGTTTTATAAAATATTTTGTTAAAATAAGATATTAGTTTCAATCTCTTCAAGGTTATTTTGAGCCACCGTCTTTCTATATTTATATTTGAACCCTTTGTAAATGTGTTCCTTATCATGATTCACAGATTACTGTTAGCTTTCCTTGTCACCATTTAATTGACTAATAAAGATATATTATATACTTGTTAAAAAGAAATCATGATATATACTATGATGGCACGGGCCTACAAAAAGTTGATGAGACTAAGAAGCATAAAATGAATGATACTATTACGGATGATTGAATATTCTTATGATTATTCTTACCAATATTCATCCCCCGTACAAGACAGTTCCCCTATCCCCAATTAAGATGGATGGCTTGTTTTTCGGTAAATTATGACTATCATTGCATTATTAAACAGTATTTTTCTTATTAAATAAGAATTATTCACATATTATTTAATATATGTTTATTGAGTGGAATTAATTTGATAAGGTTACATAACTTTATTTTTGATTTATCTATTCACTAAACAAAAATATTGTGATGTATCATATATATTGTTCATTTCTTTTTAAAAAGTTATCAAAAATACATTTATCATAAAAAGTTTTTTTTAATCTTAATTAGTTTTTTATATTAATTAATTCCACACAATTTATTTTATGTCAATTAAATAATTATATTATCTCTATACTTTTATATTTTTACCATCTTTTGTATTATCATTAAGTGATAACCAGAATTTATAAATATGGAGAAAGTATTATTTACAGGATATATCAAGTAAAATTTTAATACCGTTTAATATGATTGTAATAATAATTGTAAAAGATTATATTTTTATATACCTAAAAGGCATTATCATATAATTTGATTAGTAATAGAAAAGAAAGTATGATAGGAAAATTTTATGGGCCTCCATACTCAAACTATTTACAAGTTGAAGTATATTAATAATATCATTTTGATATATTTAAATGGATGCATTACATTGTTACCTTTTTAATTTTTATTATCATGTTTAAGTATCTTGTATGGGAGATATATATTTTTTAATTTTATTAATTTATCAAAAATTTTACTATTTTATTTGTTTTTTTTTNTTTTTTTTTGTTTCACTAATTACATGTATAATAAATAACAACCTGTTGATAAGGTTTGTAAAAAAAATAGGAATCTTTTGTTAAAAATTGAAAGGGTAAATGTACATAAATATATTTTTATTAAAGAAATTTCATTAGAAATTCAAAAATTAGCCTCTTTTCATTGCATCAGTAGGGAGAAAAGTGAATATGTAATTTGAAACATGTTATTATTAAGGGGGTGTTTATTTTTTACTTGGGGATTATATTTATTTAATAGTTACATTATTTGGTAAAACTTTTACAATTATAATAAGTCACATATATTATATTTTGATTTATTTTACATATGTATATACTTTATACATATTTAGTAGTATGATCAGACACTGATTAGAAAGTCTCCAAAAGATGCATGATTCACTTATTTTTGTCTTTCGAAATATTTGGATAAATTTTTATACTCTCTTTTTGAAATAGTGCAATATTACTTTTTGCCTAAGCCTGATTTCAAAAGAGACAATTTCATTCCATAAAATTACATCCTTTGCTTAAATAGATGTAATTAGGCGGAAAATAATTTAGTTCATGTCTACGAAAATACAAATTAGTCGTATAGAAGGATCTTCTTTGATGTTTTTCCTTAACATATTAAATATGTAATAATTACATTAAAAAAATGATATATATTTTTAAAGATTATTACATATATTAAAACTGTATCAATTGTCTTTTATATATAAGTGATATTAAAAAAGGAATGACAAAAAGTTTTGATTATAAGAGGAAATTCCTTTTACGTAATAATCATTATATTTAATGTCTTTCTTGTAAAAATTTTATATTAAAAGTTTTCCTCCTTATAAGAGAATGTTATTTATTATTATTTATATTTATATTTTGATAAAAAATATTTGTTATTTTTAATGAAAAATTGTGATTAGCAATAGTCGTAAAGTTTTTATACGAATTATCGAAACTTAAAATTTTTTTTTACTCCTAAACAAAAGTGATTCATTAATAAAAATTTTGAAGTAGTATAAATCATCAAACGTGTTAAGAGCATATTTTGAATTATTTAATAACAATTTTTTGATACCCATTTCATAGTCATTTAGACGTAATAGATCATATTTTAGGAAATGCCCATTCACATACCTAATATATTTCTCCCATCCATCATTTTAACAAGCAGTAATATGAAGTTAAGTTACACAATTTTCTAATAAAGTTAATTAATTGGTCAATAATATTATCATCTCTAAATAATGATAAATAGGCCGTAGCCAAAAATTTCTATATATAACATTTTAATATATTAGGAAAGAGGTTGTCTATATAAACTTTTGATATAGAATATATATTTCATTAATTAATATTATCGCGTCCTGTTACATTACGCGAGAATGTTTACTTTTCCTATTTTAATTACAGCATCTCTTCTTTTACCTTTTTGACTTCTTCGGGATTTAATATTGTATGAATAAGTCCTAGAATTTTTATTATTATTTAATTAATGATACATAGATTAATTTCAATAAAATAAGGTGAAGTTCAAGAATCTTTTATTATCCATATTTTATCTTATTATTTATCACATCTAATATTATATCATATTACTAATTAACCTGTCAAATGCCACTCAATTAGTAATATACCATGAAAGAGGTGTTGGATTTTTGTAATTCATTTATGATTGTGATCACCTCCTTGTGATAACCTTACGGTATATAGGTAATATATCTTTATAATATAATACTCCAAATTAAATAATATTCTAATGAGACTCACAATTGGTGCTATAATATTATCTAATCCTGTTATACCTTCTATTAGTTTATTTCAAAAATGCTCAAAAACTTCAAATATTCTCATAATTTATTTTGCTTAATTACTTTACCCTTGATAATTGAAAACCACAATAAGTATATAATTTTTGAGAAGATGATGATCTTAAACACATTTCCTGATTATTTTATAATATCATAAATAATTCATTTTACTGACTAATTAATTAACTTTTCTTATTTATCATTAGTAATGTATTAGTATCCTTAAAAATTAGTAAACATAAAGTTTTATGGGTAAATTAACATTTTCTTAAGAATACATTGCAACAATCTTCTTTTTCTCTCTCCATATTTTGTGTGATTAATTCTAATTTATTATCATTCCCATAAATTATATAATTAACACAAGATAACTATTTTTAACATTTTATCTTTTTTTTTTCAGATTTACAAAATGAAATTTTATTTTCTAATTTTACTACTATTTCTCCAAAGGATAGAATCAGTACCTTTATATATAAATGAAAAATTTGAAAAAAATCCAAATACTAATAATGACGAAATATTTCCAAAGGTACCTCCATACTGTAATGAAATTCCTGTCCTATATGCTCATGCTACACAATGTAAGTTTTATTTTTATTAATACAACATATATAAAATTGACGATCAAGGGATAATTAAATTTTTTTATATTCCATTATAAATATTATGCCTATGATTTTGAAATATTTTTCAAAAACTAATTTGGGTTTAAGGGAAAGAGGTAACAAGTTGTTTTGGTGTTTTTTTTTATTAAAAAATGTTATATATACATGAGCTTTGTCTTTTTAACTTGATTTTATTTTGTGATATTCATTGACCGTAGATAACTTTTTTTTACTGTGATTATTTCAAAACCAGTAATTTCTTGACTCTCTAATTTTTTAATAAGATAAGATAGGTTTATTATATCAATAAATATTGTTTTAAAATATACATATCCTGAGTCATATATCAATTTGATTATACCGTATATATTTATAATAATATTGGAGAAATAATAAATATAATAAAGTGGAATATGGAGACTTAATTGAAACCTTTTTTGTTTTTCTAATTATCACATTAAGTAATAAAAATGTTAAAAAAATTAACATGATGGCACAATTGAGAGTTTTGACCTTCTATGGTATACATTAACAAATTGATAGACACATATTATAATAGTTTAACCTGTCAATTATATTTTGATGAAAGCTTGATTGGAAGGAGATAAGAATCTAAATTTTATATTAACTCATCAAGGTTTTTATAAAATTATGTATAAAATACCCCATTTGTTTGATTAAGATTAATGGTTTTTTATATTTCAACATTTCTTTATATGATATTAAATAAATATTAAAATATTATTACTATCTAGGAAAGGTTATATTGATACAATTTTCGGGTGTTAAATAAATCAAAATATGTATATCTATTTATTGACATCTAACTGGAGAGATGAGAAAAAATTTATATTGATAAAAAGATTAATTATAATTTTTGAACAGTTGATTAATAGATTATTTTTAGTGACAGCCAACTCAAGTACAAAATACATAAAAATACAAGCTCCGTTATCATTACATAGAACAGTGTGTTTTACTGTTGATAATACAAAGAAGGGTACACTAGCAGAGGATCGTGAAAATATTGGTAGTGAATTACCATTACATTCTTTGACATTCATAAGGCTAGAACACGAATATCCTGTTCAACAGAAGTATAAATTTGCACTACCAGAAGTGGAAACCAATTGTATATGTGAGTGTAATCTTAATAGTCATATATGTAATCCTCAAACACATTCTCCATTCAATAAATGTGATGGTATTGAAAATGATACAATGGATACATCATGTTACAATACATTTACCTCAATCCGCCTCAAAAATGGTTGTTCGAGTGAAACTCAATTTTCAAATGTTTGCTGTAAAGTTAAATTTAATCCTTACCTTGGTATGTCATTTACAGCAGTCAAGTTAGGGAAACCTAATATATATGCTCTATTCAAATATATTGTATATAAGAACAATGATAAGAATGAATGGGATATGGTGGAGGATAAAGTGATTAAAGTTAGTTTAAATGGAGATTTACAAAGCAAATTTATTGATAACAATAGATCAATTAGGCTACAATTAGGGCCAATAGGAAATATGATAAATACACTAGATGCTGGAATGTATTTTGTTCAAAATAATCCAAATGGATCTCCATTGGGACAAGATTTAAGGTCTCAACCACTTAATGATTTAGAATCATCATCAATGGAAAAGTTAGGATGGTATAGGGAAAGTAGTTTGGAGAAAGGAAAATTTGAAGTCTATAAGGGTGATATAAATTTACGTGCTAGGCATTTAGTTGATATTGTAAATTGCCATGATCAAAAGTACCAAAGTAAATTGGAAGCTAATTATTATGTTAATAAAGTTAACAAAGATAGAAGTAAATATTTTATAGCCGATCCCTTAAATAAAATATATTCATGGATTGATGGAGCTGTCTTGTATGATAGATTTGCTTTTATCAATCAAAAAGATACGGCGAATGTTGTGGTTCATTTGTCATTCCATATAAAAAATATATCAAATCCAGATCATCGTCGTGTTACATTCCATCAAGGTGCAAGTTACATAAAAAATTTTACTGGTGAAATAATTACGGATGAATTGTCAAATCATTATTTTAATGTTACCGTACATGAAGCATATGGATTATTAAATGGTGTTGTTAAGAATGGTATCTCTGAAGAGGATGATGATGAGTCAACATTCACTATCCTTGTTAATGAATATGGATTAGCTTCAAAACAATTGCATATCCCATTGAGTCATAATACTGATATTTTGGCTACAAAAAAATTGATATGTATATCCAATGAGGATTCATTGAACAGTACAAGGATATGTAAAATAATTAAATTACATGTAGAAGATTTGAAAGAAACAGTAGATAGAAAATCATGGATAACTGGGAAAAGTTTTTGTGATGAATGTAATAAGGAGGAAGCACAAAGCTTTATCAAATTTTTACACCCATCAGCGTGGTTTAAAGATGTAAATACCTTGGAAGATGCAGCAAAGGCTTTCATGTCCGTTGTATTTTACTTTGCTATATTTATTGTTATTATTATTCTTATCAAAAGTTGTTTAATACCAATATTACAATGTGTCATTTGTCCTGGATACTTTTTTATGATGAATAAAAAGTAACGATATTGATCAAACCAATACATAGGAACCCGAATATATATATATTTATTTTTATAACAAATCAAAAAATACACGTTTTATACAATTTCAAATATGTAGGAAGACACAATGCCAAAAAAAGATATCTCCTCAAGCCAGTGCCACTTAAACATATCTCCATATCTCTGTACCTTTTTTATTTGTTAATGTCAGAGAAAGTATTATTAAATTTTTAAGATTTCTAATAATTAAAAAAAAATTTCCTAGATTTTTATATTTTTGTAATATTTTTATGTGTATGTATTCTGCTCTTCAGTTTGATTATACACATATAGTTTGTATTATACTTGTACATATCATTTTACTTTCATATTTTTTACTTTTATCTATTTTATGATAATAAATTAATTTTATCTCCAAACAGTTAAATATATAAATATAAAAATTAAAATAAAGATAACAGAAAAAAATCACCTTGAAGGTCGGTAGATCAGTGATTATTAAAATAAAGTTACGAATAAACTATTTACAAAATCAAGATAGTAATTCTAATAAATTAAGAAAATAAGGTGGAGATAAATATATATGGAGAAACAAAAAAATAGAAATAAAAATTTGATAATGAGAAGCTTTGTGTCTATATAAAAATATTTCAAAAAATATCTCTTTATTCTTATCATTATGTAGACAGTACATATGTCCTTATCTTACCAATTTTCGATATCTTAAAATATATATTATCACCAGGAAAAGCACATCATTTTTTTAATTTACCATTGATTGCCAAACAGTGACGTATCTCCACATCATTGAGGCTGTTTGTGTAAGTATAAAATATTTTAGAGATCCTTTACACAATTTTAATATCAATGAATTCTAATTAAGGAAAAAATATTGATATTCAAAAAAAATAAAATATATTATTATATTTTTTATACTATATTTTGTACCCATATATATTGTTTATATATATTAATAAAGCTACCTATATTTTTTTATTCATTATTTTCATCTCTCTTACTTGCTATATATATATATATCTTATTCTCTCTTTGTTTTTAAACAATTTTGAAACTTTTTATTAAATAAAATTTTTTGATTATAATTAGGAGGACAAAACAAATTATTGATAAGGAAAGGAGTGTTATTTTTTTTTAATATAAGAAAGAAATTCTTGATTAAGAATTATTTATAAATATATATATCAATATGACAGCGTCATTCCAAGGTATAGAGGAGAATGCACCTCAATATGGCGTTTCACCTCCAATCTGTGTTAAAAAACCATCATTATATGAGGAATTTTTATCTATGAAGGTAAGTTTTGATGCACTTTATCATTATTTATCTATAACTTTTAGCTTGTTGAAGTGTTGAAGAGTTACAATTTATTTGAAACAAAGGAAGGAATTGATAAACGCATAGAAGTGCTGAGAGTATTAAATGCAAAGTTTAAAAAATGGGTTCGTGATACATCAAAAGGAAAGATAGGTGATGAATGCATTGATAAAGTTGGTGGAAAACTTTTCACCTTTGGTTCATATCGTCTTGGTGTAAATAACCCCGGTGCAGATATTGATTCATTGTGCGTAGCGCCAAGGCATATAAATAGAGCAGATTTTTTTAATTCATTTTATAAGGTATTAGAAGATGATCCTGATGCTACAGAGTTACATGCTGTACAAGATGCTTTTGTACCATTAATTAAATTAAAATATAAAGATGTCGAGTTGGATGTTTTATTTGCAAGGTTAGCAAACAAAGAAGTACCAGATGATCAAACATTGGATGATAGTTCGTTATTAAAGAATTTAGATGAAAAATGTGTCAGATCATTAAATGGCTGTAGAGTTGCTGATGAAATATTGAAGTCAGTTCCAAATATAGATTCATATATAGGTACTTTACGTGCCATTAAACATTGGGCCAAAGTTAGAGGAATATATTCTAATGTTCTTGGATTTTTTGGTGGTATAACATGGGCAATCCTTGTAGCAAGATGCTGCCAGTTATATCCAAATGCTACACCAGCCCGATTATTGGTTAAATTTTTTTATATATTTAAATCATGGGAATGGCCATCACCTGTAATTTTAAAGAAAACAGATTCACCAGACAATGATCCTTTATCAGCATATGTATGGGATCCAAGACAAAAAGCTGCAGATAGATATCATTTAATGCCTATAATTACACCTGCATTTCCACAACAAAATTCAACTTTTAATGTATCTAATTCTACAAAAAGAATCATTCTTCGAGAAATTCAAGAAGGTTTTAATATTTGTCGCGAGGTATTGAGCGGAAAGTGCTCATGGGATAAACTTTTTCAAGAAATAAATTTTTTCTCTCGATACAAGCACCTTTTAGTTTGTTTCATAGCTTCACCTAATGAAAATGTTTTTTTAAATTTTAAAGGACTTGTTGAGTCTAAATTAAGACATTTAACTTCTAATTTTGAAAGAAGTCAATATATTGATTTAGTTCATGTTTGTGCTAAAAGTTTTAAACCTAAACCTGATTCTAGTGTTGTACAAGAATTAGTTAAGGGTATGGAGTAAGTTTTTTGTCTCTTGTTTGAATATTTATTTATTTTTTTTTGTTTAGAAATCCATTTATGTCATGTTGGTTTATTGGTCTTGACTTTAAAAAAGATATGAAATGTGAAGTTGATTTGACTGGAGAGATACAACAATTTCATGATCTTATTGCTTTAACAAAACAAAAGACAAATCCAAATGATGAAGAAAGTAAATTAGCATTAAAATATTTGAAAAGATCAAAAGAAAATGTTACAGAATGGTAAGTTAAAAATTATGAAGAATAATAATAGGATGTAATTTTATAGGATCTCAGAAGAAGATTTCAAGAGAGGACGTAAAGCAATGTCAGCTAAACAACAAGCAGCAATTGAACAGAAAGCACAAAATTCAGATATGAATATCGATATTTTATATGTTCAATTAAATGATGTATTTAATTCAAATGAAGAGTTAAAAGAAGAATGGCTTAAATTTATAAGTGATAAGGATATAAATGGTGATACTTCAAACTATAAGTTTGCAAACCAAGTAAATATAGTTTCATCTACAGATCCTTCTGGTAATTCTACATCTAATAATAAAGAGGATAAAATTCCTCTAAATAATTCTACTACAAATAGTACTACTACCGCTTCACCTTCCAATAATAGTATTCCTCGTAAACGTAAGCATAGTGAGAATGAACAAAATGGTAGTGTTAATAAAGTGTTATCTTGGGCTCAGAATTGAAAAAAAGATAACCTTTTTTCTTATATTCTTTTTTTTGGTAATTTTTTATCTTTCCTTTTTAATTTAATTTTATTGTAATATATTACTGTTCCTAAACAAACAAAAAAAAATATTAATATTAATTAATACTAAAATCAAAACAAGAAAATAATATAAAATTATTTTATAAAGGAACAAAACTTTTTTACGTTATATTATATGTCTACTGATCAACTTTTTTTATTCTATCCCCATTTTTTGGTGTTATTCTTGTTTATATGAAAAGATGCATTCTATCCAATTTCCTTTATCATATCTTTCTTTTTATATTTTTGTTTATATATTATGGTCCTCCAAGCAAAAAAAATTTAAAAAAAAATCATGCCAATCACTTTTTTGTCATTATAATATTAATTATTTTCTACTTTTTAACCTAATTTATAAAATAGAATTTTTTTTATTAGCTTAAAAGATGTTAAAAAAATATAAAAAAAAATCAATTGATAAAATGTTTTTTTAAAAAAATACACATAAAAAATAATATTCGTATTTGCTTTTTGTAATTATTTATTTTCTTTTTTTTTGTGTGACAATCATAATACCAACTATTTTATTTTGGTTCTTTTTTAATCTATATATACAATTTCTTTTTTGTAATGCATTTCAGTAATCTATAGATATACAACAATTATTATTTAAAATATTAAATAATTTTTGTTAATATTCTCCACCATGAAAGTAACAATGTAATTCAATGATTATTATTTTATAATATATAAATTGTGGTATTTGTCTTGAAAAATTGTTTTTTTTTAAAAGAAATAAAAAAATATGAATTAAAAAAATGATTTTCGTTTTAATTGATATTTGTAATATTTTAAAAAGAGAAAAAGTTTGTTTGGTATCTCTCTTTAATTAGAATAAATAATTCTTTCCCTTACATTGTTCATTCTCTTTTATCCAAATAACGCTATCCTTTTTAATTTTTAAAAATATTTCAACCTTTTCTTTTTTCATGTTTTATAATATTTTTTGTTTGCTTTAAGGTTACAAATGAGAAAGCCGTTAATAATTTTGCTACATAAATTTTTTTTTTCAAGTTGAACGTGCTTTTGCTGTTTTTTTTAACTATGAACTTCTATATAATAGTTGAAGATGGGAAAATAAATATACTTTCAAAAATTTTTGATTATTTTAAATATATAAAAGAGAGTCTTATACGGAAAAGATGTTCTCAGAAAGTAATGTCAGCTTATTTTTTCAAAAATATTATTTTAAAAGTACAATACTTTTTTTTGTTTTAATGTAATTACTTTATAATACAAATAGTTTTATTTAAAGATATTTTTTGTACAACAATTTAGGCGATCAAAATGAAAAATAAAATAAATATAAGAATAACAAGGAATATAATGGCTTTCCATTGATTGGATTCATCCTCCAATCTAGCTAGTTTTTGCATCTTCTTCATTACGTTATCCATCCTTATATCCGTATTCTTCATTTGGATATCTAAATCCTCCAATAATTCCGATTGATCGTCAAGTTCATCTCCTATTTGAAACGTCATATGTTTAATCGTATTTATTGATGTCCCGACTTTATCCATTTCCTCATCTTGTTCATCAATTAGAAGCTAAAATTTTTATATTTTTTAAATCATTATCATTTATTTACCTTTTGCCTTTCTAATGTGTCTTCAAAAAAGTTTTTGTTACTCATATTTATGTTAGTTTAAAAGAAAAAATAAAGAGATGCTTGTTAGTTTATAAATATATTTATTTAAAATACTTATCTTTCCACAATGTAAAATAATATTCTATTTGAGAGAATAAGTTAAAAAATTAAATGTTAAATATTACACATTTGGTTGTTAATGAAGAAATTTTCAATCAATTCGGTGTTCCCTGTCAAAATCAGTCTCCTTTCTCGTAAATAATAAGCGTTTATTACCAACAAAATTTTGAAATACAATACCAAATCCAATGAATCCTACTAAAAATGAAAGAATTATTATTTCTATCATTGTCAAAAATATTTTTTTTTTGATAAAAATTTATTATTATATAAAGGAGAATAATATGAATACAATTTATATACACATTCAAATTATATAGGTAAAACCTTTAATTTTTTCAATATCAATCAACAATAAAATTCAATATTATTAACAATTTTTATTTCCTATAATTTAAACTAATCTTCTTTCTTCATTAAAACATCTGTCAAACCAATACCTCTTGGAATTGGAATGAAACCTTGTTTAACTAAATCATTTTGTCTATCAGCAGCTTCCTTCCTTTGATCCCTTGTCCATCTTTTAACGACACCATCAGCTAACAACCTTATCATAGCATTATCTTGATTCCTAAATGGATGTTTTCGCCATTGTGCTTCAAGATGTCCTGGAGTATTTACATAAAATGGCTTTGATTTTTGCTTCTTTAATGGGTATCTACCCTCTCCATAAAAATCTTCCAACTTCAACCTATCTGCTGGTAAAATTTCATCTTCTGTCTTCACTTTTGCTTCAATAGGTGAAGCAACAATTTCTGGGAAAAATTGTCTTGTTGGTTTAAATTCAACAACATTCAATCCTTTCCTTTCAGCCAATTGTTGATGAGTTTCCTGATTAAGCAATCCAGTGATAAAAGCATGTGTTAATGCCAAATAATTTTTAGTTGATCCTTCAACTTTTACATAAATATCTTTAATTCCAATAGCTTCACATATTTTTTGTAATCTTGGATGACACATCAAACCATATCCTGGTGGTCTTCTTTGAGCAAAAACTCTTGTATTCCTACATTCAGCATAAAAATCTTGATATATTGTTCTATCTTCAAGTAATTCAACATAAAATAATTTCCTAGAAGCCATCTTCATTCCATTAACAATTGCAACATTTGTCTTATGGATTGGAGCCTTTCCAACAGCATAAGCGCCTAATCCTTTTCCATTACCTATAAATACTAAAGCACTCATAGTATGAACTCTTCCAAAAACTCCAGTCATATTTGATGTTCTTTTAACCTAAAAAAAATATTAATAATATGTTAGAAAATGCAAAACATACTTCAAGACAAAATGTTTGAAATTCATCAAAATTAATCTCATCTATAGGTGGTGGTGATCCAAGTTTCTGGCCAACAATTTGTGTTCCACTAAAACCTCTCTCAAGTGGATGTAATTTTTCTTTATTCCTCTTCTTCTTCAGTGCACCTTTATCTCCTAATATCAATTTTACCTTGTCTAGATTCTGCTGTATCTCCTCCTCTGTTGATTCTTGGACAAAAATTGGATCCTTTGTTATACTCGCAATATTATCATTTATAGCCATATTCAATCCAGGCATCTTTATATTCATCGGTGATTGTCCAATTTTGTAAAATCTATCAAGTTGCCTAACAGTTTGCCTGGTAGCACGACGACCCTTCTTTTGTCCTGATTTTGATACAGATGTTATTGTCTTCCACAACTCATTCCCGGTTTTTCTCATAAAAAAATTTATTGTATTAGAACGGACCTGTTGGATAGCATTATTCAATGGCCATAACATTCTGGAGACAATAAATATATAAAGAAAACCAGTCCAATATTAAGGTAGGTTTTGAAAATAAAATATGAACATTTCTCCAACACAATTTATGTCTACTAAGAAGCATTAAAAATTTTCTGTACAAGACTTTATGCGCTTTTTACATTGTTACCAGGTGATTGAATTTTTTATTTTTCAAATTGTTCAAATGAGTGATACCTTTTATGATGGATCATTTGATATCTGAACCAGATAATTTCGATTCAAAGGATTTCACATTTGAGGATGATTTTATTTTAGAGGACAATCAACCGTCTACGTCAAGTTCACTGCGAAATATCAATTCGAGGAAAAATGTTCAATGTGTAGAAGAGTCTACATTTAATAATTTGGATCTTGGTGTCAAAATTTATTCTTCAAACACATTGGAAGAGAATTATCTTTTAAAGGTAATTATTTTTATTCCTTTTTATTATTTTTCTAAATTTAGGCACAAGAAACTCTTGGAACCAGTAAAACACGAAAGAGAAGAATTGCTGATTGTCTCTTAAAAACATCAGAAGCCGTTAGCAAGGGTTTAATTACACCTTTTGAGAAAGATACTAATTTGAAGAAGAAAAAAAGCGATGATGAAGATTATGTACCAACAAAGGAGGATCTCAAGCAAATAGATGTAGATAAATTATTTGAAGACACAGATGATGAGGATAGTAAAAGTAGTGGTACTTCAGTGGTACAACGTCAATCTAGGGGAAAAATTGTTGACGATGGTGATGATGCTGTATTTTATAAAAGAATAAATGCTTACAAGTCATCTTTGTATGCTGATTCAGATGAAGAAGATGAAGCAGAGAAAAATATTAAATATAAGAAGATTGGAAAGGATATGAAGATAAATTCAGAAATTTATAAGAAATTATACAATTATCAACGTACATGTTTAAGATGGCTTGCAGAACTTCATATTCAAAATGTTGGAGGAATTTTAGCTGATGAGATGGGTCTTGGGAAGACAGTTCAAATATCATGCTTTTTAAGAGCAGTAGCAGAATCTAAACATTATGATGAAGAAAGTAATGTAACGGGCCTTGGACCTTCAATAATTCTTTGTCCTGCCACATTACTTCAACAATGGGTTTTAGAACTTAATAAATGGTTTCCTCTTTGTCGTGTTGCAATCTTTCATTCAATTGGGTCTTGTAAACAAACAGCTCATGAATTGATAAAAAAAATGTCACAGTATCGTTGTGATGGGTCTGTCATTATCACAACATATGCTACTTATACTCAAAAATACAAGTATTTTAAGAAAGTTGATTGGCATTATGTTATACTTGATGAAGGACATTATATAAGGAATCCTGATATCAAAGTAGCTGAACTTTTAAGAACTGTAAACACCAGACATCGTATTTTAATAAGTGGATCACCATTACAAAATAATTTGAAAGAGTTGTGGTCTTTAATTGATTTCATCTATCCAAGACGTCTTGGTGATTTAAAGACATTCACTGAACATTTTTCAATTCCTATCGTTCAGGGAGGTTATGCTAATGCTACACCAATTCAAGTTCGTGCAGCTTACAAATGCGCTTGTGTTTTGAGGGATATGATTAATCCATACATTCTGAGAAGAATGAAGAAGGATGTTGAATTGTCAATAAAATTACCAGATAAAAATGAACAAGTACTTTTTTGTGAATTAACACCCGAACAACGTAAATTGTATGAGGATTATTTGGATTCAAAAGAGATGAAAAGGGTTCAGTTAGGAAAACTGGAGGTATTTAAGGCTTTAATTGTACTTAGAAAACTTTGTAATCATCCTGATTTTATTACTGGTGGACCGAATCGTCATAATGAATTTGATATCGAAAAGGATATAGATAAAGAATTTGGGTATTATAAACGGAGTAGCAAAATGAAAGTTGTAAGGCAACTTTTGTACATGTGGAAGAAACAAGGGCATAAGGTATTATTATTTTCGCAAAGTCGTGTCATGTTAACAATTTTGGAAAGACTTGCGATACTTGAAGAATATTCATATTTAAGAATGGATGGAGGTACTCCTATAAAACAACGTCAACAATTGGTTCAAAAGTTTAATAGTGATCAATCTATATTCCTATTTTTGTTAACAACAAAAGTTGGTGGACTTGGTGTTAACTTGACGGGTGCAAATAGACTTATTATCTATGATCCGGATTGGAATCCTTGTACTGATGTTCAAGCAAGAGAAAGAGCTTGGAGAATTGGACAGAATAGGGAAGTTACTATTTATAGATTATTAACAAGTGGAACTATTGAAGAAAAGATGTACCAACGACAAATATTCAAGCAATTTTTAGCCAACAAAATATTGGATGATCCTAAACAGGCAAGAATCTTGAAAGCTCATCATATTAAGGAACTTTTTACATTGGGAAATAATGAAGTTTCTAGAAAGCATGGAACTGAAACAGCTTCAATTTTTTATGGCCAAAATGGTGAGAAGAGATCTAATTATTTTGATGAAAAAGCTAAGAATGAAAGAAAGAAATTGAGAGAAGAAACGATTGATGTCCATGAAGAGGAGGAAAAGGAATTGTCTTCAGAAAAAATCAAACATCTTCAAGAGTTGGCTAAACAAAGACATATAGAGGATGAACATCAATTAACGGAAATTGATAAGGAGGAAGCTATTGAAATGATAAACAGGAAAGAAGTTTATAAGGTTAAGGAAGAAGATAATTATGGTGACAATGATTATGTTTTGAAAGCACTTTTTAAGAAAGATATAGTACAATCAGCAATATCACATGACATCATCATGCATGATGTCCCTCGGGATTATCAAATTGTTGAAGATGAAGCTGAAATGATTGCTAAAAGAGCAGTTGAGGCTTTAAATGCTTCTATAATGAGAGAACCAACAGATACAAAAATTGATGTTAAAGTAAAGAAGGAAGTTCAATCTACTGATACGAAGAAATCTGGATTAAATTTATTATCTAGGATTCAAGCAAGAAAAGATCGTTTATTGGAAGCAAATGATATTGCTATTCCAGATAATGAAGTAAGCGAAGATTTTGTCAAACATGAGTTATGGCCTTCAAGTGTCAGAGATCAGGCTGAAAAAAAATCTAAGTATTCTCATCTTGCTAATGAGTTAAAAGTTTTCTTTATGTTTAATGGTAACAAATCTACAACGGATCAAATTGTAGCAAATTTCAAATCGAAAGTAGAACCCGAAGATTCTTATATATTTCGGGCTATCCTTAAAAAACTCGCCACACTTAATGAAAAAACAGGTATATGGAAGTTGAAAAAATAAAAAACAATATTTAATGATGTATATATTTTCATGTCGTACTAATAATTATATATTTTTATATATTTAATATTTATAGAGGTTTTATTCCTTGATTACTTTGTATGTATATTGTTAAAAAATTATTTTTTTGAATACATAATTCAAATTATAGGGATTAAAATAATTTAAAATATTGGGAAAAATGGGTAATTTTTTTATCACATCTTACTATTCTGATGGCTGATAAAAAAATTGGATTATTATTAGCATTGATCTTATGCAGTACATTTTTAATTGAATGTAGAATTGCAACTATTAATGAAGCGTTCTATATGGAGGTAAAGAATGTTCAAGGAACGCTTTGGGGAAAGAAAGAAGTCAAAGCAATGTCTGTATTATTGGACGCAGTTTGGAAAGAATATACAAATGTTACGAATAAGCAGAATGAGAAACACGAAAAATTATATATACACCTTATTAAACTTTTTTCGGATACAATTTTGACTAACAATACGAACTACCTAAACCATTTCCCAGATGTTATTGCAACACAGACAAAAGGTATGAAAAAGGAAACTTTACCAGTAGGAAAGAAGAAGATATTTGCTATGTTGTTAAAAAATTTTTTGACTATTATTGGAGATCCACAATATGCTAATTTCAGTAAGGATTTGGACAGTGTTTTTGTATTTGATAAGAAGAAGGATGGAAATTTTACAAAATATGATAAAGAGATAAAGGCTTTGGAGAAATTACTTAGTGAAAATGGTCATCAATTTTTCTTTAATCCAGGGCCAAGTCCAAGATTAGAGAAGTATGTTCGTGAACTTATTGATAATCGTCTTTTAAAAAATTATGTGGCTTTCAAGGAGAAATGTATATTTACTCTGAAACAAGATAATACCACAAAGAAATTCACCGATGTAGTCATAGGAGATAAGAATAAAGCTAAAGTAAAATTATGTAGGGATGAATATTTTAAGAAGATGTATGATCTTTTAAATAAAGATGATGATACCGTTAAGAAGGAGCTTGGAGATTATTCAACTGTATTAACAGTTTTCATGGGAGCTCAATTAAATGGTACTANTTTGCATTCGAAATTTTATTTAAAAAGATTAATTTTAAAGATGCATTTAATTATTTAATTGAATAAATAATTTTAAATTGTTAATATTTATAATTAACATAGTATTTTTGGAATAATCAATTTAAAGAAATAAATTTGGAAAAAATATTTATTTATTATATGTAAATTAACATTATTATATGGAGACAGTTTTTTGATCTCTTATTTTTATATCAATCTTCAATACTATCAACAATCATTAATATATTGTAAAAAGGGCTAAAGTCTTTCATTCGTTTTAAGTGTTTTAAAATATTAAAAAATCCCAAATTTTCTGGTATGCGGGAACTCTCATTTAATTACAAAATTTTAAAGACATTTTTGTAGGATGATGAATATTTTTTGTTAAAAAATTATTATGTTTGAATATTAGAATGGTAATCAACGATTTTTCTCTACCTAAAATATTATAATTCAATCTTTATTTTCCAAATCTAAGTAAGCCTGGCATGTCTTTTTTGTCCAAATAAAAGTTTTCAAATGATGATGGTCGTTTACCAAATCTTAACAATCCTGGCATATCACCACGCTTTCCAAATCTAAGAACACCTGGCATATCTCTACGTTTTCCGAATCTTAATAATCCTGGCATATCTCCACGTTTTCCAAATCTTAAAACTCCTGGCATATCACCACGTTTTCCGAATCTTAAAACACCAGGCATATCTCTACGTTTTCCAAACCTTAATACTCCTGGAACTGCTTTCTTTTGTTGTTCATTAAAATTTCTCTTTCCAAATCTTAATACTCCAGGCATTTCCTTTTTCATAAACTCTGTTTCTCTCTTTCCAAATCTAACCAAATGTGGATGATCTCTCTTACCGTATCTCATTATTCCAGGTATTCCAATTACTCCACCTTCCAAATCTCTCTTCTCAGCAAAATCTTCCCCATTCAAAGCAGATATATCTAAGTAGTTTGGTTCGTAGTCATCTATAAAGAAAAATATCTTAATGTTATCAAACTCTTAAAAAATTAAAGACCACTTTTTTATCACTAATACTATTAAAAAGTATTTAGAAGTATTTTAAATTATTCACCCAAATCCTTCTCATGACATTTAATTAATTAAAATTTTTTTTTCATATTGAAACAATCTACACTTTTAATAATATCGTATGCATCATACACAACATGAACTTCTTTTTATTAAACTTCTTATTTATATTTCTCAATATGACAATTTGATAATGTACAAATAAATATATAGTCATATATTTTACTCAAAAAAATCATTATTTATGTATATAAAATTCAATTTATTGCCTTATATCATATGTATAATGCATTTTTAACACCTAATTGTAAATCTTAATTTTATTAACAAGAATAAAATTTATTTACTTCTAACAAAAATATATTATTTTGACTAATTTATAATACTTTTTAAATACTTTTAGCAAAAAAAATATGTCATTTTATATTTGATTTTTAATATGATTATAATAAGAAAACAAACCTTTTGCAGATGAAGAAGGATCTTCTATATAAGCTTAAATTAAAAAGAAATATTATTAAATAACATGTGAAAAAAACATACCAGAATCATCGTATGCACCCGAGGCAATACCACAAATAACTACCAATAATAGAAAAAATATAAAAGAAGAACTATTTCCAGATGCCAGAAACATCTAAAATCAAAATGGAAACTATAAAGAAATATTAATAATAAGAAAAGTAAAACATAATCATACTTTAATAAAAAAATATTATTCAGTATTAAGTATATATATATAATATTATATTTATAAATTTTCCAAACTATGAACCTCTACTCAAAGCCGTTCACCCATAAATAGGCACACTCCAAAAACCTTACTTTTAGATCCCGCCTTACTATATCTAATGAAAATAAAATTTGGTGCCTTTAATAAAATTGAGCTGATTGAATGGCATATATATATTTATATATACAACTATGAAACTAATGACGTCAGATGGAGATAGAAGTAAAATCTAAAATAATATTTTGGTTACTTAAAAATTTTAACAAGTATAAGAAAACTTTTTTCTATATAAATAAAATATTTTTAATAAATAGTTTTAGATATATGTTGAAAAAAGAGGTTTTTTTGGGATGTACTTGAAGTTTAAAATAGAATAATATCATATATAAATGTATCTTTATGAAGCTATTAATGAGAATGAGGGCGATGATAAAGTAAGAAAAAAGTCCTCCATATAACGCAATTTAAGGAAAATAAATACACATTTATACTTGCTATATATATTTTTTTCCTACACAAACTTTTAAAATCATTTAATTCTACTATTGGGAATTAACAAGAGTTTTCAACTCCACTAATATCAATTTCCGAAGTAGATTTAATTGAAAAATTAGAAATATTTTTAGGGAGGGAAGATTGTACCAAATTTAATTGCAATTTATAAATAAAAATTTTTATAAAAATAATAATAAAATGTGTTATAGTATAAGTTATCTATAATAAACTATATTATGATTGAAGTTTTATTAGAAAAGTGACAAAATTAGATGTGTTTAACATGAAAATGGGATTAATAAAATATTTCAAGAATGAAAGATAGATGTATGTATATAATTTTTGATTGCTTTTTTTTTAATTTATCAATATGTGATATCTATTTATATATATATACGGACACACTAAAATTTCCCATCCCCTTATTTTTATTTATTTATTTATTATATTTTTAACATTTAAAATTTAATATATAATGATAGGAAAAAATATTGATAAGGATAAATATGGTAATATTTATGTGTGATATAAATGTACGGTAAGTGATTGAAGATTTAGTGAAAAAATAAATAAAATGACGTCTTGAAAAGATGAGTGGGTTGTAATTAATTTTTAAAAAGGATATACTATAATATATATTTGAAAAATGTCTCATAATCAAAATTAGTTTTTATTTTTTGATTGGAGAAATTTAAAGAATAAACATAAATTTAAATAGTTAAGCTTATCAGAAATAGAAACTTTAAATTTAATTACGGTGTAAGTAAGCATTCAAATTAAAATGATAAGAGATTATTTAATTTTAAACGAAGTTTTTAACGTAAAAATAATTGAAGTTTAGTATAATAGANAGATAAAATATACGTATATTTTTGTTTTTAAAATAATGAAAATTATTACTAATATATTCAGGTTATGAAAATAATATAGAATAGGATAGAATACTTGATGATTTTATGTGATTAAATATTATCAATATACTAGACGAGATGTGCCAAAAAAGGATATTTTAATATGATATGAAATAATAATTATGAGATATAACAGAACTAATCTTCAATGATTATAATTTATTTAAAAATATTCGTTCAAATATTTAAACTTATATGTATATGCATATTTTTGAGATTTTTTAATATAAAAAGTAACGAACATTTGTTTTTATTTAATTTCCATTTGAAAAATTATTAAAAAGAAATGTGTAATATTATAAAATCTTTTACAATATTTTACTCAATTTCTTGTTTCCTTTACTTAATTTTAACTTTTTTACAATACATCTATTCTTAACATGTACATAAAAAATCATTAAATCATCAAACATCATACTGAAAAATTAAAGAAAGAGATATGACATCAAAATTTTTATTCCCCAAAAATGATATAAGTTTTAAAATTATTTTATAAACACTAGTACAATATAATTGATAAAAATACTCATGAGACCATAGACATATGGCCATTAAATAAAAACTTTTTTTTCAAGTATATATAAAATTCTTTTCTCTTTTATTTTACAATAACTTAATAATAGGATAAAAAAATATGTGTATTTGTGTGTGTAAAAAGATTAATAATTATTCTTATATAAATCTCAATGAACAGAACCTTTCTAATGTTGGTCCACAAAATTACAAATGATAGATCACCTGAGTCTCATCTATATAAGTAGTTTTCATAATAATATATTTTTTTTTCTTGATTAAAAAGATTTACAGCAATTGTATACTCCATCGGCTCCACCTGTCACATAACAGTATGATCGAGGTGGGCAATTTGGAGTCATTCCATTACATGTTAATACCCGATTTGTAGCTTCATCTCTTGTTGGTGGATTTCCTGATGGACATGTACCTTCACCAGACATCGTTTGTGTTCCACCACTATTCTTCGATTTATTACTTTTTGGTTTTGGTCTTCTTATTGATGGAGCAACAAATCTTGGTTTTGGTTTATCATCATCTGAATGCATTATACTACCAGAAGATCCATAACCTGAATTCATCGTTTTCATTGGTTCCTCCGAATTCGGTGCATTATTTGTAATTGATTGTGATTGAGCATTTGGTAATTGAATACAATCATTTGATATCGTTATATAACCAGCAACACAACGGCATATTCCTTGATGACATTCTGCATTATCCTTACACATTTTTTCATTACCACACTCTTCTCCTGGTCCATAAAGCTTTTCTTTTATTGTTGAAGTAATACATACTCCATCAACAATCTCTTTTTTATCATCTGGACACTGACAAATCTGTAATAAAATAAATGCGTTAAATTTATCATCCTACTTTAGAAAATAAAGAAAAAGCCCTTAAAAATATCATAAAAAGACAATTTAACGGTTGTATAAATTGTAGTTCTCGATATTCATGAGTTAAAAAATTAGCTGTAATATTGAAAAAAAGGAAGAAATAAAATGTTAGAATTAATGTTAAAAAGGTAATACCTTGGTAGTTTGGAAAAGCTTTGTTATATTTAATACCTTCTCATCCTGACAGATGGATCCTCCTAAACATTTTTCTCCATTGCTACATGATTCATTTGGATTGGATGTACTATCCTCTAAAATGTTACCAATAAATTATATAAAAGAAAATAAAGTTAAAAAAATAAACTGATAAAAAAAGAAAGACACATCAATCAAAAAGATAAGAAAAGCCTCTTTTTTTAAATAAAAAATCAAAATAATTTTTTGTTAATAAAAATATATCATACCAGTAAAAAGATTTTGTTTACCACGTCTTTGTGAATATCTCCTACCAGTTGGTGGGACACATTGATCGTTAAAGAGAACATAATTTGAGGGGCACTGACAACTTGCATTAATACAAATGGCGCCACCACGGCATATTAATCCATTCAAAGTACATTCATCATTCATAGTTGGAGAATTATTATTATTATTATTATTATTAGAGTATGAATTCATCTTATCGCCAATGTAAGATTCTTTGTTAGATTCATAACCTGTACTTGTTATTATAGAATTACTTTCACCAAAAACATCTGGAGTAAAAGAAGGATTGTTAATATTGTTAGAAAGAATGTTTGAAAAAATGTTTGCAAATGTGGGAATGGAATTATCATTATTTATATTAGGATTAGTTTTTATATTAGATGGCCTCGTGGAGGTAGCATTGTTATCATATTTTATAATTTTTGGCATCATATCACGTATATCCATTCCTGGATTAGATGATAGGAAACTCGATGTTAAAGAGTTATATGATGAAGAGGGTCGACGTATTACGTATAATTGTGAATTAGGTAATGGTAATAGCGTTTGTGAATTTTTAGTCGATTCTGTTGTTATTTTATCATTAATATAGTTGTTAATATTCACATCATTTGTTGTTTCATAATTATTGTTGATTAGTTTATTAGGAGAAGTATTGTTATTCTTGTAAGTATGTATTGAAAACGATTGCGTACCTGTAGATGTTTCTAAACTTTTTTCCTCTTCATCTGTTGTACAACGACCTGAGGTTGTATCTACAACCATTCCTGTTGGGCAGACGCAATAGTTATCAAAGCAATGTGATCCACCTACACAAACGTCAAGTGGTCCTTAAAATTAATTTTTTTGGTTAAAACATAAATTTTTAAAACATACCACAATTCATTCCTGGTGCAACCTTTCTTCTATTTACATTTGATTCTTCAACGACAAATGGTTTTTCAACTTTTGTTTGAAATGTTTCACCAAAAGTTGGTAATTCACTAGATGGAGCAATATCAACATGTGAAGGATTTTGATTTGGTTGTTGAATATTTATTTGATTGTATATTGATGGTTGTTGTGGGGTTTGAATTGTTGTTGGAATTTCAAATATTTTTGTTGAAGCTAAGATATCAGAAGTTAGACATAATCCATTAAGTACAAGCATATTTATATCAGGGCAAACACACCAATCATTTTTACATATGGAACCTCCAGTACAGGTTTCATCATCCCCACAACTACCTCCGGGTGGTGAAATAAGGCGATCTGTTGCTATAAATAAAGAAAACAAATAAATTTAAAAAAATTAACAAAAAGTTGTCGACGAATCAAGTTATAACCAGTAAAATATTTTTTGCATTATAATATGATTATTTTTGTGGAAAAAAATATTAAAAAAAAATAACACCAAAGATATAGGAACCAGGGAATCATAACAGGATGTAGACATTCACACGTATCATAATACATATTAAAATATTAAAAGTTATTTAAAAATATAAAAGAAAACTATTTTTTTGACATCACATTTTCATCTTCATTCAATGAAACACAATAACCATTTAGACATGTTAATTCATCAACGCATTGGACTGAGAAAACACATTCACCATTTTCTTCTACGCTTCCTGCTTCAGAAAGTTGACATTCACCTTCTCTTAATGTATACCCTACGTCACATAAACATTTATTCTTATAACACTTCATTCCACCTGGACAGGAAGAATCATTTTCATAATCTTTGTCATTTCCATCACATTCCACTTCACCCTCATTAAAATTCCTATCATCGTACTCTAATTTTTTAATTATAATTTGTGGAAAAGTTTTTCCTTCATCTAAGCATACATTTCCTTGTAATACCTTATCATCGGGGCATGAACAAATTGAATTTTTACAAATTGAATAACCAAGACAGTTTGTTTCTTCCATCTTACAGCTCTCTCCAGGGAGGGAATGTAAATGAGATTTAAGAATTGTAGTTGTATGAACTAAAGAAGCATGACGATGTTTATTATTTTGTGATAATGACAAAGACCGACATCGTCCTAAGAAATCTACTACAGATGTTGGGGGGCATTGACAAATCCCGTTGTTACAAAACGCACCGGAGCCACATTTACTAGTACATTTTTCTCCTGCAATTGGTAATCGAATATCTTCTTGTTTTTTTATTTTTGAAAAAATTTCATTATTAGTTGGTTTTATTAAATTTTCATCCTCAATACATTGATTATCAATTAGATGTTTGCCTTCTGGGCACTCAATAATCGTTGTTATCAACTTTTTACACATCCCATCAACTAAAACTTCTACTTTTTCCTTACATTTACAAAATCCATTGATGCATAAACTATTTCCAAGACAATACTCGTCCATTAAACATTTTTCACCAACCCTTGAAATTGCTATTTTTGGCAAACTATTTTTAAAATTTATAATGTCTTTTTTCTTTCCAAAAAAATCTTCACCACAACGACCGAGCCTACAAACTAAACCAGGCATGCATCTTTCACCATTCAAACAAATACCGTTTAGGGAAACAATTTTAATCAAACAAAAATTATTAATAATTTCATGAGATGGTGGGCATGAACATACACCGAAATCACACACACTACCATTAGTACAAATTTCTCCTTTAACACAACTATTTCCTGGTGGCTGAAGGCATGTTTCATTTTTATTATCAAAGATAGAACCAACTGGGCAGGTACATCTATATGTTGCTGAATCACAAAATGACCCTCCTAAGCATCTATCTATATGTATCCTACAATTATCCCCTATATTAACATAAATACCAACAGCTTTTGGTTCATCGAATTGATTAACAATTTTAAGACACTCTGACTTATCATAATCTGGATAATATCCCTCAAAACAATAACATACACTCTGATAACATACACCTTTATCCTTGGCACAAACAAATTGTCCCGGTAGACATACAAAGTTATCACTACTTTGTGTATCATCATTTTGTCTACTCATTATAACTTGATTTTGATATATATTTGTTTTATAAAAATCAGATACACTTTGTATTTTAACTTGTCTTCTAACAACTTTTTTTAATTTTTTAAAATTATTTATTTCTTTTTTATTATTATAAGCAACGCCATCATTCTCCTTCCCAGGAAGAGTAGTTATTGAATGGAGACGTGATTCATTTGTTAGTATCATGTCATTAATTTCATTAAAAGGGTAATCATGTGTTAATATATTAGTATTAAAGAAATCTTCTAGAAGGGAAATAATGTTAGTAAAAAAAAATTGTGTATATAAAATGTTAGTTGAAGCATTTAAAATAAAAATGGCAAAAAAATATTTTGATAAAATGAATCATTATTTTATAAGCAATTAAGCATAAACTTAAAATTAACCATATTTTTTAACTGATAAGAAAACTAACCTGATATACATGTTTGTTCCACTGCTCTATAATTTAAGGGACATACACATTGCCTATCATGACACGATGCTCCAGGGTATGATGTTGAACATTGAAGATCATTCTTACAACCGTATTGTCCAGGATATATGACTTTAATGAGGAAAAAAATTATTAAAATAAATATTTACATATTTTTAAAAACTTCTTTGTATTGTCACGAATCACCTCTCTTTACTTGATAAAAATATTTATCTTAATAAAAGTCTTTTGGACATTAAAAGTTACACTCTCAATATACTTCATATTATTATACATATCAATAAAAAGTGAACACTTGAATTAATATATTATTTTTTTTTCCAACTCAATCGAGAAATAAACATATAATTATATACATCTAAACACTTTCAAAAAAAAGAACTGACTATTAAAATAATAAACAAAACTTATCATATTTCATTGAGTGTACGTATCGTGACAAAAGAATCATTTGTAAGAGTTTTACAATTATATTGAAATTGAAAGATGAGGTAATATCTTGATTTTTGATAATCTTTAAAGTAATATGAATAACAATAATTATTCTATATCTATATAATATTAAGTGTATGTAAATAATGGAAAGCTTTTGATCTTACTTAAACCTTTAAAACAATTAACAAAAGTTACAATAAGTATGATTTTCTTGTATTAATAAAATATTGAGATGCAATACATTAATTTTCCTATGTATATGTAGGTGGTCAAATCATTCTTACTCTTAAGATTAACCTTTATAAATTATATAATACCTTCTACTATTTGATAAAATTGAATAGATTAGAGGGTCAAAATGTTTTGCTACTCCAAATAAATTGTAAAAAGTAATTATTGTTATTTTTAAAAAAATCACACATCTTATCATTGTTTCAAATGAATAAATTTTAAGAAAAAAAATTAAACATACCTTTTTCACATTTGCCGTTAACATTTACATGAGTTGATAAACATTGACAGGATGCTGGATTTGAATTACCATTACAATATGCTCCAATCATGCAATCAGTATTCAAGGAACATGTCTCACCAACCTTCAAAAATTTGGCCCCAATTGATAAAGGTTTAGATATTTTTTTATATAGTGCACTTGGTTGCGTGTATATTGTACTTATCACTGTTCTAGATGTTGTTGTTGGAGGCACAGTTGTTTGTTGTTGAGTATAATATTCATTTATTTTTCTTGTATTTTCGTATCTTGTTGTTGTTTGGAATATAAATGGTTTGTGTGTAGTTTGTGTTATAATTATAGGAGCACTTGTAGTGGTACTTGTGGTTGTTGTTCTCATAGTTGAAGTGGTGGTTGTAGTTGTTGGAGGATTAGTAATAATCTTAGGGATGGCAACACATTCATCATTGTTATTAAGATCAGTCCCTGGTGGGCAAATACATACAGGAATTGTAGCATCACAAACTGAACCTTTGGTACAAATTTCTCCATGTTCACAAACCTCTCCAGGACCAACTTCTTTCACAGGCATTTTTAATAGACATTTTCCATTGACTTCATATAATGGCAATACACAACGGCATCTTCCCAAGATACATGAAGAATCGTCAAGACACTCAGTAAAAGAATTACATAAACCGCCAACTTTTACTATAAAAAAAAANAAAAAAAAATGTATTTGATATTTTATTATAATTAATTTACCTTTCTCGACAGCAGCAGCACCATTGTGTGGATTGACACATTCACCATTCTTTTCAACCAACGTTCCTGGACAAAGACATAACATACTAGAGGTAATACATAATGATCCGCCAGTACAAATTTTCCCGTCATTACATTTTTCACCAGGTTTGGAGAAAAGTGACTCTAAAGTAAAAGGATTAATCATCAAAAGATCATCAAAAATACTTACCCAAAATATTGAATGGCTTTATATTAACTTGTGTTGGTCCATTTTTATTACCAACAAAATCAATCTTATCATTACCAAGTGACTCGGAATCTTTTTTCATTATCAATTCATTGACACCTTTATCAACGTATGGACCTTGTTTACGGAATGTAAATTTAAAAGTACCATCTTCTTCTTGAATACTACTAACAATCATTGGTGAAGTTACCTCCTCGTCACAAGATAAGGTGGCTAAATTGGGTATGGTCCCAAATGGACAAAGGCATTTTCCTTTTTTGGTATCACAAACAGTTCCTCCAATACATGTTTCTCCATTGGAACAGGTGTTATTTAAAATTGCAACCTTAAGTGCTGGTTCAGGTAAAGGATCAGGAATCTGTTCAAATGTTGGATTATAATAATTTCCTTGTTTAGTATTTGGTGTCAACGTTGGATATGACTTGAAAGCATTGAAATTGAATGTTCCACCATCATTTGTTGTGACTTTATTGACACATCCTTGGGTGGAGAAATCAAATTTGTTATCTGGAGTACAAAATTTTTTATTCCAAAAACCTATTGTTCCAATATTGGCACCAACGCATTGGAGGTAGGCTTGTGGATTATGATGGGGATCTGCAGCTAGAAGGATGTCTCTCTCCGTATTACATGGTTGATTTTCTTCAACTAGTAATGGAGTGATAATATTAATTATTATAGATAATATAAATAGTAATAAATAAATTGAATTATTATTATTGTTTGAAATTCGCATGGTTTTTTTAAATAGAAATAAATAGGAATCTATAAAAAAAAGTTTGTTCAAGAATAATACAATAAAATTGATAGTTTTGAAAAATTAAGTTATAACAAGTATATAGTAGAATAGGAAAAAGATTTTGGTGAACTACAAAAGGATGTTTCTTTAAAATGGTATTATAAATGGGATAAGAAAATGATTATTCGAGATTACCCATAAGCTTATAAGAAGGTATATCAAAAAGAATGGGGAAGAAAACTTTTCTTTGTTAATTATAATTGTTTTAGAACTAATCATCTTTTTAAATAATATTAAACCTTAAAAGGAGATGGTAGTTGTTTATTAATGTGTATATATAAGTATAGAAAGTTAAAAGAATTTTTAATAAAAGGAAATACTTTAAGTACAAGAGAGAGGTTACAAAATATAACGTAATATTAGTGGAAGTTATTGTGAAAGGAGGTATAAATTTTTTGACATTCAACAGTTAATAAAATGATTTTGAGAAAATAAAGATAGAGGGAGAGTGACCATTAAATGTTATTAAATCATATATATATATATATGAGAGTGAGCTAAGAAAATATATATATATATCCCCATACAAAATAAATGTTTAAATATATTACCTTTTCAAAAGATATGTGTCCTCTCACTTCATTGAAGAATGGAGAAGATGTGAGGAGACTATGATGGTGATCTTGTGTAAGGTGAAGAGAGTTGATTTTAGAAATTGTAAAGAAAGAAGATGATTTGAATTATATGGTATATATACATTTATGAAATCATATAATAAATGCAATATATTATTGAAAGGTAAAAGGTTAACTAATTTTTATTAATAAAAAGAAATTATTGGAAGGGAAAACAATGTATATGATAATAGTTAGAAGAATGATCTTTCATTGTACAAATGAATTTATAGAATACTTATTCATGGGAATATATTTTATAGTTTAAATAAATTAATAATAATAATTTAAGTACATCTCTGATAAAAGTTTCTCCCCTCAATTTGTTTACAAGAATAATTATAATATTAAAACAAGATATATCAATTATCATTTATTTGAAAAACTACCCACCCTTTTAAAAATATTCATATCTTGTCATTCTTTTTCGATTGTTTTAAACAATCTTACAAAATTAAAAATGTTTAAATATTTCAAAATTTCAAGGGTTTAATAATATAAAGATATCACATTTTGAGTTTTTAAAATATTTTTGTGGTCAAAAAAAGAATCTTGACAATAGTAATACCGTGACATTTTAATGTTATGAAATTTATATGGCTAGTTAGAGATATGATAAAAAAATTAGTCCTAAAGTTAGAGGGTATTAAATTTTGATGAAGTATAAAAAAAAGACTATTTTAATATTTATAAATAGAGTTCAAGAATTTTATTTCTTCTTTTATTTTGTAATGATATAACATTACCAGTTTTTTTTAAAAATACATTAAAAATAGAAATTAGTTTATTATTAATATTTTATATAAATATATATAATAATTATAAGAGTAAATCACAAATATGTTTTTCCCTCTCATTTAATACCATCTCTGAGTGATGATGGTTTGTTGTTGTAAAAAATGACTCAAAAGTTGAAGTTTTTGTTAACTCTTTCTCCAAAGAGGATGGTTGTGATTGAGAGATAAAGGGATTATTTGTTAATGTTGAACAATTTGATAAATTTTCAAATGGATTTGAATAAATATGTTTGTTAGAGCTTTCATCTAATTTGGTTAATGGAGAAAGAAATGGATTTGACATTAATGCTAAATTTAAATAAAAAAATTGTTATTATTATCAGAAGAGATGTACCTATTTACCTTTAGATTGTTCACCGTTTACTTTTGAAGTACAAGTATCATTCACCAATAAATTATTTGTAGTGGTTTTTGTTTGATAATAATTGTCTTTTTGTAATGATGAAGGATCTTGCAAATTTATTACATTTTTTTGAGTGTCCGAGTCATTAGGTAATGTTTGTTGAAAATACTTATCAAATTCAGAAAATGACTGATATGATGGAATGGTTGTGGAATTGTTACTTGATGAATAATTTGTTCTTTGCAAGAACAATGTTGAAAAAGGATCAAAAGATTGCTTTGTTGGTGTAACATCTAACTCCTCAAATGAACATGGCCAATCATATTTTTTTGTAGAAACTTCTGGAAAATTAAATAAAGATGTCGATTGAGTTAATGATTTTTCTTTTTTTATCGGTTCTAAGGGCCCAAATATATCATCGAATTTATCGAAAATTGATTCTTTTGTTTTTTTATCATTGTACTCTTGCCTATTAGTATCATTTTTATGTAAAATATTATTTGTATTATGTAGACCATTTTCATTATATTTTATATACTTGGGAACAACTTCACGGACATAATTTTGATGAAAATTATTAAAACGAGCGAAACAACTACCTGATTTGGGTATTGCAAATAATTCTTTAGCACCAATTATAACAGTACTACATTTAGGTGCTGAATACCACATTCTTTTTTCATACTTTAAAATCATGTGGTCTTTCAAATTTTGACTATCAATAGGTTGTTTAAAAGGTTTTGTTCCCTTAAATAAGGCTAAATAAATTTCTTTATTCCATTGATTTCCACGTTTTCTTAATAAATCAACCTCTGAAATGGTGAATGTTGACATTGATATGGATTTTACTCTGTGAGGAGGTGTTAATCCTCTTCTATAAAAATTTATGACAGATTAATATTAATTCACTTACAATAACCCTGAACAATGCATGCAACAGAAGGAACCTTGAGTTACATTAACATATGTTGGTCCTCTTTGTCCACACTCGGCACAAAATTTATTAGCTTCAATATTTGACAATTCTCTAAAAATAACAATATATATAATTTAATTCCTTTCAAGAACTAATACTACCTTATTTCATTAGATAATTCATCCTCCTCAACTTTTTTCCTTTCTTTATAATACTTTTTTAGTTTTAAATAATCTTTACAACATGATTTATTATTCATAGTAAATTATAATATTAATAAAAAAAAATACTAAAATTGATAAGAATATTTATAAGGAAGTACAATAATATATTTTTAAAATCATGAAANTGAGAACATAAATAATAGTATCTTAAAATAATCGTACAATCCAGAAACATCAATTTGCATTTCAAAAATTTGTAGAACTTCACATTATCATCACATGAAGAATGGAGATTTTAACTTCTAACTACATACTATTAAAAGAAAAGAATTAGGGGGGCATATTTTATATAGTGTGTTATGTAATTGGTATGTGTGATGATAAGAAGTTTCTCTTTCTAATTGTTTCCTGTTATCATAAAATTCATAGTATAGTTGGGCCAGAAATACATATATATTTTGGGCAAATACGCATACCATTATATATGTATCTAATTTTAAATAGGTTAAATTAATTTTAAAAGGATTTTTGAATTGTTTTATATACACATAAAAGTAAAATGATGTAAAAAGAGGAAATTGTAATAAACAATTATTTTTTATTAACAAAACGTTCTATAAAAGTATATTTGTATGAATGGTTTAATAGAAAAATAAAAACATTAGCACTATCATTATGTGTTTTTATGAATTTATAATAATAAATTTTTCCTTCAAAAGTACATAAAAATTTTTATATTGTATCTCCTGTAGTAACACTTACAATAGAAAACGTCTTATTTTAAGACTATTACTAATAAAATTTTTATAATTATTGAGTCATATCTTTATTTTAATGATAACTCTCTTCTGATGGAGAGATAAAAAAATTTTACAAAATGAATACTTTTTATTGCCATAATTATTTAAAATTTCATATATATACAATCGAAGGTTGAAATGTATTTTTTAAGCTTATGTATATCTTAAAGGATTTATTTCATTCTTATCCTTAAGCTAAAAATAATTTGCATATATTTTTTTTCCATTTGTCAAATATATATAAATAATATAATTTTTTAAAAAATATATCATTATTAGTTATCTATATTTTATGTGATATATTAATAAAATTAAAAATTCTTTATAACATAACAAATTAGTTCTTTTTAGTTTAAATAATAAAAATCAAAAATTATGTATTTATAAAACTTGTTAAAGTACATTCTCCCATCTTTTCAACTAATATTTTCGTTACATTCATTTAAAAACCAAAATCATTATACTTGATGTAACTTCTTTTATTCCAATTCAAAGTATAAATAATTCTCCCATCATATGATAAGAATAATGTTGAAGACTCTTTTATCATTTATCTTTGGGTGGGGCGAGAAAATTAAGAAAATTTTTAAGCAAATTTAAAAAAAAAAAGTTATATTTTTGATCAAAAACTATTCCTTTTATTATTTATTTTACCATATAAAGAAGAAAATATGTCTTTAAATATTTTTTTCTTAGAAATGATTGAATAAAAATTTAATGTAATAAATTACCAACAATTTTTAAATTTAACAAAAATTTTAATATATTGCCCAATAACTATTTATATATGAATGACTTATATCATGTACATTTTTAGTACTACTTGATGTTATATCCTTAAACTCCTTCAACTTATCTCTCCGGAAAATGCGCTTATGTATATATATATATGCGCTTTTGGGAGATATATTTAGAAACGAGTAAACAAAAAATATATGTAAAATGAAATTTCATTAATGGAAGAAAAATAAATACATTAAGATTCATCCATACATTAATAAATTCATGATTTGATATAGAAATATGATAAATTACATATAACATGAGAACATACATATATTATATTACTAATTATAAGTATCCCTTTCATTCACTTTCTAATTTCCTTATTAATAACAATTTTTTTTCCTTCTCCTTTTTATTATACAATTCATTTTTATGGAAATGAAATATATGCATAAAAAATTTGGTAAATTAATTGAAATGCATACGTATATACTTTATAATCATTTAATAAAGGATTATTTAATACCAAAAATTTTTCGCTGATATTATTTTTGAAAAATACCACCATCAATCAGCCCTTCAAAATATTTAATGATATTCATTAAAACAGGGCTAAAATTGTTTCTCTTTATAAATATATTGCAAAATAAAATATACATATAATTCTACCATTATCATTTTGCAAAAATAACCATGTATAATTTTATTGGAGTATCAAAATATTTGAAACAATTTTTCCTTAAATGTATTTTAAAAGTAGCCCATTTATATCTTTCAATGTGCATGCAATGATACTAAAAAAAGTTACCCTTTATTATTATCTCATAATACCATTGAAATAATATAAAAAAATATAAAGATGATTGAAGTGTGGGTATATCTGAAAAAAAAANAAAAAAAAATAATTAGGCTGGATACTTTTATTTACATATATTATTACTCCCATTCAATTTCCCAAAGTAATTTTTAATAACTAATTCCTATTTTCCGTAGAATTAAAAGAATCATTAAAACTAAAAAACGATAGATTTAATATATAAAAAAATTATCACTTTAAATATTATTGATGTTTTAAAACATCTTAAAGTAATTTTATTTTAACAAAAAATTCATTTTTCTAACACTACCACTAATATATAGTAGCAAAAATTTGACATTATATTGCACATATTTTATGTATCTGCATAAAAATATATTTAAATCTTACTCATTTTACTATATTTTGATTTTTATTGTTATTATAAATAATGCTTTTTTCCCCATTCGTGCATTTGTAATTTTAAAATTGGTATCTATATCTTCCTAATACATTACTACCACAATCCATATACCTTATATATCCTTCTATATTATTATTAAACACTTCCATTATATTATTATAATACTATTCCCTCAATATACAACATCTACTATCCTTCTATATATATTTTTTTCTATTATATTTTCTAACATCATCTACAACAATATTAAAATATAAAATATTTTATTTTTTATACTAATTTACCACACAACTATACATATATATAAACACGAAAAAAATTCAAATATATAAATATAACCAAAATATTTGGTTCATATTATTAATATACCGCACATATATTATATTCAATTCTTCTCAATCTTTCATACATATGTTTGTGTAGAATATAAATATTAATAAAAAAAAGAGGTTTTACCAACACAACTATTAGATTGAAGTTTTTTTTTAATATCATAGCACTCTATATATGTGCGTGCATATGATAACAAAGCATTTTTTTCTCATTACTTACCTACTATTATATAAATCATCATAATGATTTTTAAAACAAATCTATTTAAAAATTTTTTTATCCAGATGTCTGGAAAGGAATTATATGGTGAAGGTGACGATTTCGATGAGGAAGATAGGAGAAGAGAACAACATGAGGGTGCAGATTTTTCAAGAATAGAAAATATGTTAAAAGTATTGTCAAAGTGTCATGTTGTGGTTGGTTTAATATGCCTGGTGTTATCTGCCTTGGCAGATTACCTCTCCTCAACAGTCCAAACACTTCGATTTTATGGTCTTCAAGAAGTTTGTTCCTTTTATTTTGTCCTACTAGGTATTGTTGGAATTGTGGGAGCCGCAAGTCACCGGCGCGGTATAATTATTGCATTCATGACAATGTCACTCCATGGAATTTTAATTTTTTGTCCAGCTATAATTATAACAGCTAGTTTTGATATACATTTTTATCAACATGAATGTTGGGGTGGTTGTGATTGGCATCTATTAACAACAAATATTGGACAAGACTCTAAATGTCAAATTTTATGTGGTGCAAGTGTAGATTATCAAAAAAGAAGGTATTAAAATTTTAATAATTATAAATAAAATATTAATCAATTTTTTTTTTCAGTACAATGACAAGATTGGGAACAGATTATAAGTTGATGGCCGGTCTAATAGCAGCGTCAATTATAGAATTGTTACTAGCAATTGGTTCAACTATCGTGTGTTGTCAAGATATATTTAAAGGACATTGCAATATGGGAGTAACTAAATCTGAAAATAACCTTGTTGAATTAATTCCTCTTAGTAAGTAGGTATATTAAATTTAAATGATCAACTTAGTTGATAAGGAAAAGGGGATTCAAAAGAAAAAGAACGGGTAAAATGTTTAATAAATGTTCGTTTGACTTTAACTATATCATACACAAGTGGTGGCATTATCCAATTAAAATTTAAATCACAAAATAGTTTGGAAAAGAGAGGAAGAATGATCTATTAAAAAATATGAAGTTAAATAAAAATTTTGTAAAGTATTTTCAAAATTATCTTATCTAATAGTACACATTACTTACTAGGAATTTCAATAATGAGAATAATATACTTTCTCAGGTAAAAAAAAAAGGATGATAATATTTTGATGGGAACATAACTAAATGAACACCAAGAAAGTCACCTTTTTTTCTCATCTATCCATAACATTCCAAAAGTTTTCTTGCTTGTTTCATTTATCGTATTAAAAAGATAATATTTTTAACACACATTTTAAACTGATTTATTTTACTATTATTTCTTAACCATGAATAAAAATATTGATATCAATGTTCTTCTTGATAAATTAAGGATTCAAAGTCCTGTTACCAAGCCATTTACATCTCCTAATAACAGAACTCATCAAAAATTAATCTTTGATGATAAGCTCTGTAAGTTAACAAAAATAAATTTATCATCATTGTAATAAAATTTTTAGGCTATAGTGCAAACTCTACTCCAACATCATCTGGCTATTCCTCTATCAATACTACACCAGGAACACCAGGAACACCTGAAGCTGTTAGAATAAGTGGAGGAGTATCCACAATACCTTTAGACATTTTGGAAAAACTTTCCTTGGTTATGAGAAAGAAATCTAATTCCTCAACTGAAAGTTTCAATAGTAATGATGTTGAGTATCTACAAAGACGCGACAAAAAAGTCAAGGAATTACGTAAGCGTTCTATCAAAAATCCAATCTTTAAGAAGTTTTTTGAAAAGAAAAAAAAAGATTAATTACCTCTTCTACATAGTGTTATCATATTTATATTTCTACGTAGGCAACTACTTATTGGGTATTAATTTTTTATTAATTCTTTTTTTTNTTTTTTTTGTTTGTTTCATATAATAAAATAATAATTATAAAATACTTATTTTAAAGCATGTTATTAAAATAAAGTTTCGTCAGATGGTGGTGGTGGTGGAACTCCTTCTGATTCATCTGGAATGATTTTATCTCTAACATCCTTTGGTAAGTCATCAATTAAATCACGAACTTTTTCAAATTTCTCTCTTCTTCCAAGTTTTTCATCCTTGAAAATTTCACTAATCTTAGATTTAACATCTTCAGGTAATTTTTCAAAGAATGGTGGCATTGGTGGCTTGATGGTTTTTCTGATTTCTTCTGGTAAAGCCTTGATTATTTCTTTAGTTTTTTGTCTCTTCTCTTGGAATGATAATGATTTGTCAACAAAGATTTTCTTAAGTTGAGCTTGAACATCTTCTGGAAGATTTCTAAGATGTGGTGGAAGAGGAAGCTTTTCTAAAACTTCAGTTGGAAGTCCTTTCATGATCTCTTCAATATTAGCCCATTTCTCTGATGGTGTAAGTTCTTTGTTTTCATGAACTGCTTTAAGTTTGTTGAAAACTTGAGTTCCAAGAACTTCTTCAAATTCCTTTGGTGGTCCCCTTGGTGGGAATGGGAATGGTCTTGGCTTAATAAGTTTACGTGTCTCTTCTGGAAGTGAATCTATTAAACTCTTAAGTTTGTTTCTTTTTTCTTCTCTTGTCAATGATGGAGCAAATTTGATTGCTTTAAGTTGTTGTTGAATTTCTTTTGGAAGATCACGGTACTCTGGTGGTACTGGAAGTTTGTCCTTAATTTCTTGTGGTAAATTACTCATAATACTGTCAACTTTTTCTCTTCTTTCTCTCCATTTTAAGTCCTTATTCTCGTAAAGAGCTTTCAATTGATCTTTTATTTCAGTTGGAAGGATATCTTCAAAGTCTTTTGGATATGGTCCCTTAAATATTATATAGAATAAATATTAATAATTAGAAACATACCATTGGTCTTCCAAAATGTCCTCTTGGGAATGGATGAGCGGCAATAGTAATAAAAGCAACAATAGAAAGAATAAGTAATGATTTGTTATTGAAACCAAACATTATTGTATTTTGAGTATGATGATGGTAAAAGTAAAAATGATTTCTTTATATACTCAAAAAATTATTAGACTTCAATATAAAAACTTTAAATAGAAAGTAAACCACACCCTTTTAATGATTTTTGAAAAATTAAGTACCTATTATTCATCTTCTTTTTGTCTTCTTAAGGTTGTCCTTCACTACCATCTCTATTTTTCAATCTGACACCATCAAATAATACACATATTCTACGAAAAACGATAATAATATTAATTTTTATAAGTTTACTATACCACATTTATTTGTTTATTTTTATATGTTGGCTGAATACAAAATTTGTAATAGGTATCACTGAGACAGAGATGATGTCTAACCAATATACTTTTGTTTAAAAATTATAAATCAAAAATATACAAGCAACTTTATTAAAAGTCAATTTCATATCTTCTTTAATTATCAATTGGATTATACATATAATATTCAAAAAAACTTTTTGTTGAAAAATCTAGTTGAAGTACACGATATTTCTAAAGGTATCAGGTTAATAACCTCTTCAGGTTATAGATACATCTATTCAACAAACACTTTTTTTTTATTATTTCAAATTAAATTTGTTTCTGATCTTTCAAATAATAATAACACATCTTTTGTTTGCTGAATACAGAGAGAAAATTTGTCTGAATCTATAAATTACGCATTTGGTTTATTTATAATTTGAATTAATTTCTTTTTCTTTTTGACTAATTTATGTGTATCCTTTTATGAGCAATTTTAAAGACCATTTTCATGATGTTGATTAAATCTAAATTTTTTTAAAAGAGATTATCTTAAATTACTCATAATTAATATTTATTTTAATAACAAAACATCTAAACAAAACAATTATTCCCATCCGAGATTTCTTCTTATTACTGGATCATCAAGCATCTTCAATTCTGCTTGCTTCTCCTTCAACAAAAGATCAGGAATATATCTCTTATCTTCATCCTCTTTTTCATGTTCTTTAATTGTAATTTCAACTCCAATTGGAGCATGGGTTCTTAAAAGTTGAGCAAAAAGTTGTAATTTAACTGATGGTATATTATCAATTCGAACAACTCTCTCATAAGTTGTTAATATGTATTCTTTATCAGGTATTGTTGAGTTAGGTTTATACAAAACAACTTTCTCATTTTTTCCTGCTACAGCATAACTATAGAATTATATCAATAATAATATGATAAAAACAAATCAAAAAAGTTACCTCTCAATAACGTTAAAATTAAATCTTTTTGCTGCTCTATGAACATACGATTGATACAACTCTAAGGGAGCGTAGTCATAACCTTGAATAGTTACATTAATTGTTGGATATTCTGGATACTTTCTGGTATCTTTTATCTCTGGTTGCCTCAAATATTTGGGATCTACTTTAATAGCTTTTTCACGAAGACTAGCAAATAATCTAATTTGCTTTGTCAAACCATTTCGTGCACTCAACAACATATCACTTTTTCACACACACACACACTCAAAGGAACACAAATCTGAAAGATTAATAATTATAAAAAATAATATAGAAGGTCAGATATCATTAGGTTGGTCTTAAGAACCAATGTGATAAAAAATTAAAAAAGATTTTTTTTAAATTTATTTATAAATAAGCAAAACCTGAATTTTTCTTTAAATAAACAGTGTTAGTGAAATATATGTTACAAAACTTTTTTACAATTTAATATGAAGATTTACTTGTTTATATAGATAAGAAAGCTCAAATAAATAACAGCATATTACCAAAATGAGTTCCTATTAGTTTGTTGATAAACAGAAGGTACACCACCAGAGTAAGATCCGGCTGGGTATGGTGTGATTGGTCCTTGACCAGATAATGGTCTTCCAGGAATAGGTACTTGAGGAAATACACTACCTGTTGGGTATGGGGCCGCATTGTTACCTTGATTGAATATAGGATCTTGTTGAAATTTATTCATACTTACAATATGTTCCTGTTCCCTAATTAATTCTTCCAATTTTTCCTTTTTCAATCTCCTCGATAATGCTTTAGATTTTTCAATAATAAATAACTTTTTAAAATCTTCTAAACTTATATCTCCCTGAGTAAATTGTTTCGCTATTGCTTCAGCCGTATCTTCAGCTTCATGTTGTGCAGATATCAATAAATTGTTAATCGATTGTAGGGAACGTTCCTCTCCTAACTCATCTACAAAACAATGAATAAAAACAATAAAAAGAATAAATAGACAGACCTAGTTGACTCTTTTTATTCTTCAATTCTGTCAAAATTTCGGTAGCTTTTTGATGTGTACGTAACAATTTATCTCGAGCCATATTTATTTCAGGTTCCAATACAATATTTTTTGATGCTTGGTCTCTCAATTTTACTAATAATGTTTCCCTTTCTTTTGGGATTGCTTTTATCTGGATTGAAAAAGTCATTTTAATGAAATAAAAAACTTACCTCGGGTAATGTTTCAACCAATGTAGCTTGATAGTCGTCATTATTAAATAAATCGTCTAAGTCATTATAACTCATATTCTTTATATTTGCCATTAATTTACTGAGACACCTCTCCTTAAGGTTACCACCATTTTGTGACATCATTATCTCAATAAATTCTGGCGTAATTACGGAGTAAATACAAAATGACTCAAAACTATAAAAGATGTGTGATACATGTTTTGGTAATATGTTTACACATTTCGTGTCAAGGTTTAAGTTGTTTTTTTTTTATCATTTTAAGATTGTATCTGTCCTCTCCCAGTTGATTTCTACAATTGTCTCTACTGATAAATTATTATCATATTTTTGTAAACCTTTTTTTTATCTAACATATTGGTAATATGTAAACCAATTCACATTACTAATCGAGCCAAATGACGTGATTCTTTCAAATTTTGACGTTTTGCGATAAAAGAATATCTTTCATGATTATATTTAAAATTTGTTACTTACATTTTTATGAGATGTTCTTAACAACTGATATATTTAATCAATAACTCTATATTTTAATATGATTTCCTTTATAGACACGTTGTATATATATTTAACACATTCATTAATGTTTATTAATTACTAATCAAATTTAATAAAGGAGGAATAATAATGACTGAAGAGCTGACTCTCCGCCGTATCTTGGAGGTTCCATACGATTTAACATATATCTGTTGTAGGAAATTGAAAGATGAGATACTTGCTGGTAGCACAATCGGGACATTGATGATATTTTCAAGAACAAAAAATGGTTTGTTAAAAACGATTACATTAATTGTACTTACATTAATGTATACAAATTTATAGATGAAAGAGGATACAACTCAAAAGCGTATGTCCGGGGGATTGATGAGAAGAAGCAACCAATATTAAAGATGTGTATATCAGAAGAGTACAAGGTACTTGTAATATTATATGAAAATCAAATTGTTGTAAGAGATTTGGATGATTGTAACTCCGATATCCTTTGTCGCTTATCCAAATTTAAAAAAGTTTGTTCAATGGATTGTTACTATGATAATGAAAAGGGGAAATTGTATATGGCTGTCTGTGATGACAAGACAATTAAACTTTACTCCTGGACTGGGGATAATTTTAAAGTGGTTGATGTCAACTTGAAGCCAAAGGAATTTCTTGAAACTCCAACAACAATTCAATGGTTGGGGAAGACAGGATTGTTAGGATTTATTGTTAAGAGGGATTTTTATTTATTAAATATTTGGTCTAATGATTCTGGTGATAAGCAATGTATATGTATTAGAAAGGATGTCAAGACAAAGGAGGCTCCACAAATAATATATCTTGATGATTTTAACTTGATAGGTTGTGTCCAAGGAGCATCAATATATTTTACAAGTACAATTGATATAACTTCAACTTCTTTTAAGGAAATGAAATTTTCAGAAGAGATATCTTATTGCTGTTATCAAATGCCCTATATTATGGCAGTAACGAGGAGTGGTAAATTTGAGATCCGTTGTCGACAAAGTTGTGAAATTATTCAAAGTAAAGCAACACAAACAAGAATAACTTTCATATGCCCAAATGGTCCAGGTATATCTATATGTGGATCAGGTAAATATATTTATGAACTTGATGGGAAAAGGAATGCCATGAAGACAATAGAAAGGCATAAAGTATCTAAGAATTATGAATTGGCTGCCAAGTTAGGGGAAGTGTATGGAATTACTGAGGAAGAAAAGTTGGAGATTCGAAGAGCTCAAGCATTTGAGTATTTTAGATTAAAAGATTTCAAGTCATGTATGAAAGTTGTAAGGAATATGAATCTGGAAGTTCTTCCTTTACTTCAAATGTTTATTAGATATTTACCATACAATGATTATCCCTATGAATTAAATGGAAATGGGGAAGCGGATGAAAATTTGAAAGAGTCGCTTGATGAAGAAGATTTGAAGAAATTATTAATTGAATTGATAGACTATTTAGTTGATTTGAGACATAGATATCTTAATATTGTGTTAGCATATGAGAATTATAGTGGGAAGCATGTGGAGGATGAATATGAATTAGCTAAAAGATATCTAGTGATCGTTGATACTTCTGTTGTTCAATGTTATCTCCACTTAGACTCAATAATGGTTAAATCTTTTTTAAGATCAAGAAATTTTTGCAATTTTGAATGCATAGAAGATTTATTGAAGGATTTAGAGAAATATGATTTATTGTATTTGCATTATAAAAATGCTGGGATGCACCATGATGCTTTAGCTGTTCTTCAACATTTGTATAATAAAGATGGTAGTGATTTTAGTGACTTAAATTGTATGGTTGAATACTTGAAGGAGATAGGACACAAAAATTTGGATATAATTTTAGAATATGCAATTTGGGTTTTTAACATTGACGAAAGGAAAGGAATGGAAATTTTTATTGATAATTCAAATGAATATGAAGAAGTTAAATTATTTGATAGAGTTAAAGTTAATGATTTCCTTTCGGAGTACGATAGTAGATTAGCTATTGAGTATTTGGAATTTATCATTGATGTGTGGAAAGATAATACAATAGATTTTAGTGAATATTTGGCTACTTTATATCGAATAAGGATTGATAAGCTTCGGAAGGATTATGTGCATGCATGTAAGGATGATGATAAATATATTAAAGCTGGAGAAGAAGAAGGAGAACTTGGAATATTGAGAAAAAAGTTTTTAAAATTTCTTGATAAGAATGATTTGTATGCACCTAGAAAAATGTTAGATGATCTGGAAGGTGATTATTTTTATGAAGAGAGAGCCATTGTGTATAGAAGGATGAAGAAACATAAGGAAGCGTTATGTATATATATGTCACTTTTGAAATTATATGATGTTGCAGATAGTTATTGTGAAACGTACTACGATCCCAATGATCCATATGATAGAGAAGTATTTAATTTATTATTTGAAGGATATATGAAACCATTTAGTCTATCAATAATTGACATGTTATCAATAGAAGGAATAAGAGGAGATGTAAATGTTTTGAGAGCATTAGATGTTTTAGAAAAACATGCATCAAGGATGAATATAACAAAAGCCATGTCAATGATTCCAGATGATATAGATATTGATAAGTTAGAGAATGTATTTAAATCTGTCATAACATCTAAAATGAAACAATGTGATGATGCAATACTTATCTCATCTATAACAAAATCCACCTACACCCAATGTAAAGAAGAATTGAAGAAAAGGAAAACATTGCATTTTAAAATTGGAACTGGAACAAGATGTTCTTCATGTAACAAAGGGATTAGAGATAGTGCTTTTGTTGTTCATGAGGATGGTGGTATTTATGATTATGGTTGTTATACTAAACTTTCATGTAGTTTAGAATAAGTTGTTCCTTCAAATTATTTGTATTTATTGTAAATATATATATATTTTTAAACTAATGTTTTATAAAACAATTGTCTGATATTTACGACTCCAAAGAGTATATAAATAAATTTTTTGATATGATCACAAAACATTAAAATATGATTTCTTATATATATATTGTTGTTATCATCCCTCTAGTCTTATCTACCTACCTAAATGATTGTTTTTGGGATCCAATCCCAAATTCGGATTTATATGAACGTATTAGGATTATCTTTGATAATGCTCCAATGAAAGGCGGTCAGAAACAACATAGAGATTTAGCTTTATTAGTAGAAAGTGACAAAGAATACTTTGGATGGACTATTGATACATTCTCCAGTTTAAAGAATATGCGTGCTGAATTCAATATAGATAATCATTATGTTTTAAGAGATAGTGGATTCAGAATATTAACTGATAAATTTAGGGACAGTTCTTTTGAATGGGTTAAATGTAATGAAACTAAAGATGGAAATTTTGTTCATTATAGACATACTACAGCTATTATGTTACATGATACTATCTCAGATAGTACATACTATGGATACTTGAATAACAATACCGTTTATGCAATTAATTACCAAAAGGAACCAATAACTGAACATTTGGATGTAACTCTTTATAGTATATTTTGCCTTTCAAAAGTTATTTAATTTTTATTCTCTTATATTTTTTTAAAATAAAGTTTTTACTCGATATTTAGAAAAAAAATATATTCATATTTATTTAACTAATATTGTAAAAGACCAACATCAGTAAAATATATTTCAAAAAATGCTCTTTCTATCCCAAAAAGTTATAAATAAATCTAAAAATAAATTGTTAAAGAATTAAAATATTTAATAAAGCATATGATTTTTATTCCCTACAAACATAATCTTATATAAACAAGGATTTTTTTTAGCATTTTTTATTAATATAAACAATTATACTTTCTTTTCAGTTAAGAAAATAAATATAGGATGCACATGATCATTGTTTAATGTATGATTGTTCTTTTATTTTTTCCTTTTAAAATTTTATTAATTTTTCAATAATAATATATGTCATAAGAAAATACTTAAGAAGGTATTTAATAAAAAGGTTTATTAAATTTAAATGTTACATTAAATGTAAGATAAATGGTAAAATTAAAAATGAATAAAAGATTATATTTAATAATCTTCTCAATTCTGTTTGTACACGTGAATTAAAGAATGATAAATTGATACTAAAATAACATTTTGTTATTGTGATCCATTAAAGTAATATGTTATTGCAACGTTAATTAAATATCCGAAGTTATAATCCAAAGTTCCAAATCGCTAATTGAATTTTGGTGGTCCATTGTTAGGAATAATAGTTGTAATAAGGAATTAAAAGATAGAATGTTAATTATTTCAAAACGAAGAGTATTTATATATTCATTTTTGATAAGAGAACCACCTATAATGATATGATATATGTTTACTCTATTTTTTGTATGTTTACAAAAGTTCACATTCCTACCGATAATGAATTATTAGACTGTCACTGTTCAGTATGTATTTGTCATGAAAAACAATTCGAATGTAGAGTATCTTTTATCGTTTAAAGTTTGATCTTTTGGAAAAAAAAGTATAACTAATTAAATGTTTGATCTATATGTGGTTTTAATTCTTCAGACAATAATATATTATTTAGTAATGAAATATGAAACGATTAATCTTTTTCTCATATAAAGTTGATATATTTTGTTAAAAACAAACTAAATAAGTTACAAACATACTCTAGGAAATGAAAAGTATGCCTCTCGGCATATGCTTTAAGAATATGAGAATGCACTTTTTGTGGCAGATAGATATAGAGGGTATACCCCATAATCATTATTCTACACTATTTAAGAGTAGTCTTTGGCAACACATTTTCTCATACTCATATTCTCAACAATACACGACAACGCAAGTCTCGTCTACTATTTATTCATTTTATTTTTAAAAAAATTTTTTAACCGTTGTTAAAGGATACATTATTATTTCAAAATAAATTATCTATTACCTATAATGGCTTTTAAAAAAGTAAACAATGTTTTTATCAATTCATTGTACGGAGACGGAAATGATATCGTTATTGAATTTGAGGACATGCTTATCATAAGCAATATTTAATTCTAATCACATAAAAAGCCCACACATTTATTTCATTTAACTTTTTTATTTTCCAATAAAATTTTATTGTATAGTTTTCTGTGTATTATTTTGAAAAATTTTAATAATTTTGTTCTAAACAAAGAACTAACAATTTTTTAAAATTATATCAAAATACATGTAGTTTCGTTATGATAATTATAAGATTAAGAGATGTTTACATAATCATATGTCTAGAAGTTGTTATATTTTTAATTACTGAAGGTCAAATACCGGAAATATTTTTGTTTTCTTTCTATTATTATAAGAATTATTACAGCCATTTATGTAAATGACAAATAAAAATTCCATTTATGACTCTAAAACATGTCATATTATGATAAAATAAAATTAAGTTTATTTAAAGTTAAAGCATATAAATAAGGTGAAATTAGTAAAAAAAATTTAGTATATTTGTTAAAAATATATAACTGATACATATTATTTAATTCCAAGTTTTCTAATGCAATGAGTAATACCATACTCTTCCCATTCAGCTTTTGAAATCCAGAAATCAGAATCACGATCACGCATCAGATGTGAAAGGACAGCTCCACCAGAGAAAACCATATGTTTACGACGTGGTGGGGCTTCAATACGAATTCTAAATTTAGAAAATCCTTCTGTCTTTCCTTGTAAAACTCTATCTAAATACAATTGCTTCAATTCACGTTCCAATCTTGAAGGTAATCCTGGATACATAGTACTACCTCCACTAAGAACAATATGCTTGTAAAATTCAAGTCTAGTATCAATATCAGCAGATTGAATAACATTAAATAACATTTCTGATAATCCTTGTTTCTCAACATTAATTAAATGTGGTTGAAATAATATCTCTGGTGCTTCAAATCTTTCACCACCAACTCTAATCATTCTTCCATCTGGAACTAAATATTTCTCAGTCAAAACTGTTGTTTCTAATGCCAACTTCTGCTCCTGTTCAACATCATAAGCAACATAACATAACTTCTCCTTCATTTGTCTGATAGTTTCAAAATCAGCTGAATGATTGAATGTATATCCTCTTAACAAAAGCAATTTTATTAAATATCTGGTTATATCACGTCCGGCAATATCTAATCTTCTAGTCAAATGGTTCATAGCATAACCTTCATACACAGGACAAATATGTGTAACACCATCACCACTATCAACAACAACACCGGTTAACAGACCTTGTGCATACAATGTTAAGACAGCTTGTACAGCAATGTAAACTGAATTGAAACCATACTGCTCAAACATAACTTCAAACATCTTTTCTCTATTTGAATTTGGGTTTAATGCCGGTTCCGTCAACATTAACTTACAATCGGATGGATCTATATCAAGTTTCTCCGGCCCAAATGTATAATCCCAAACATGTCCCATATCCTCCCAGTTTCTTACTATTCCATTCTCCATCGGGTAGGAACAATCCAACATTTGCCGTAACTCCGTACATTCTTCACCAACCATCAAATCCTTTATCTCAATATTTCCAACTCTTTGTGATGATCTTATAATTGGCCTGCCAACAATTGATGGGAATATGTGAGATGGAAAGTTTGTTCCTGCATATCCACATTTAACAAACTAAAATTTTTGTAATTAGATTAATAATAAAAATTTTTACCCCAGTTCCATTATCAACGACAATAACTTTTCGTCCCTGTGAATCCATTAATAATAAGTTCCTTTATATGAAATAATTATTAAACTTCTAAAAATAACAAATAATAATAGTAAGAAAATATAAATACAAAATCGATTTTATATGTTTATTGTATTTTATAAAGAATTGATGGTGAGTAATTGTACAATGTATAAAAAGGCGTTGATTATAGAGTATGTACAAATCTCCAACTTGTTTTATTATAAAATTCTTTCTAAGATTTTTTGCATTTTTAAGTCTTTTTGATTTACTTCTTCATTGAAAAATATTTCATTTTTAATTTACAATGTACTAATGTGAAAGGAAACATCATATAGGTGGAAAATGTTTATGTAAAAATTAAATATTAAAATAAATAAAGAAATGAACTAAAAATATTTTTGAATTAACACTGGCCATGTTTTTGAAAATTTTGACTATTTAAATTAAATATTTTTTATTTATACATATGGAGGTATTACAAATATTAATAAGGATAAAAGAAACAATGAAGTAAAGAAGTTATCAAATTATGAAGTTGGTTTTTCATTTCATATTATTCGTATGTATTTTAATTACATTTGTTTCTTCACAGACAAGACAAATTTCTATTTCCATTGTAACACGTTCGAATGGACAAAGAATTTATACGGTCAATGGACAACAATTCTCTTCAATGGATGAAGTTATGGAGTATATTAAACGTTTGTATCCTGGTATGACAATTATAGATCCAGATCAAAAGATTCCTCCATGGGGACCACCAGAACCACCACATCCTGTATGGCCAGAAAATCCAATAAGACCTTCAAAACCAACTGTTCCTGTATGGCCAGAGTATACAACAAGACCTTCAAGAACAACTCGTCCTAGAAGAACTAGAAGGCCAACACAAAGACCAGGCACAGGAACTAGGAGACCTTCACCAGGAGGTCCCGCATCAGGAGAGTACAAAGAATTATTGGATGATGTAAGTTAATTATTATAAATAAAATGAATCATATCTTTAAGATACTAAGACATACAAACATCTATCGTCAAAAGCATCACTCACCACCTGTTACATGGAATGCTGAAATAGCTAGAAAGGCTCAAGCATATGCTGAAGTTTTAGCAAGAAGTTACGATCAAAGATTAGTTCATGACTCAGACCATACATATGGAGAGAACTTAGGGGCAGCTACTCCAAACATTGCAAAAAATATTGTTCATAATTGGTATAATGAAGTGAGGTATTATGATTATAATAAAGCAACTTTCTCCTCTGGGACAGGACATTTCACGGCTTTAGTATGGAAAGAAACAACAGAAATGGGATGTGGAGCTGCAATGGGACAAAGTATGATATTTGTATCGTGTAAATATTCACCACCAGGTAATATGATGGGAGATTTTAGAGAGAATGTATTGCGACCATGATTAAAAAAATTAAATTTTTTATGCAAATTTCTTTGAAATAAAGTTTACATGACTATCTAAAATATTTTTAGTTAAAAAATGCATCCAATGAATTTTTAATGGTTTGAGGAAGTAATATTTAATTGAAATGTACTAAACATAACAAAAATAAAATAAAGTAAAAAAAAAATTAATATAAGTATTTGATAAGATTTAAGAAAATTTTTTCCTCTTATCATTTTAATATGACTAAAAGCTAAAAGTTAAACCATACAAACAATCTTCCCATCATATTATATATCGCCATTGAAATTAATATTTAAATAAAAAAAAAACTTTTCTTTCAATTATATAAAATTTATATATATAATGGTTCTTCACTACAAAAAAAAAATTTATTAAAACAAAAAATTTGTATTATTATTTCAAGATATAAAAGCATCATAATACTATAGATAATATTGTATATTTTAAAAAATTATTATATATTTATTCTGTTTTATAGTTGTCGTTTTAAGTAAAAAAATCCTTTAATCAAAAACTTTTCTTGATGACAATATGAGATTTTTTTTTAATAATACTTGTTTGATGAGTTTAAATATACTATAATTATTATTGAATATATGTGTGTTCCTTGAACATGAAGCATATAAATGTATGAATGGAATATATAAAAAGAGAAAAAAAAAATAGATAATTTAAAGTTTTATCATTTGTTACTTGAAACTTTTTTCCTTATATTTAATAATAACGGCTTCATTGAATTAATATTTTTGAAGAAATATCATATTGAGTTTCAGGGAGAGATAAAGGATATACTTTTTATCCATAACGTTGAGTAGATGGATGGTAAAATTTAGATTAGTTTACAATAAAAGAAGGGATATTAGGTTTCGGAGGGCATTAATTTTTTTTTCGACAGATATTCAAGTTTAAAGTTACACCATCACTATTGTCTTATTTTCTACCATAACGTAATTGACTTGCCCAGTTGGATCTTTTACCATATCTTAATTGTGAAGCCCATTTCTTATTTCTGGGGATTGACATTAATTGATCCATGTATTGATATGGTATATCTTCTTCAGATAAGTCATGGGGAACCTTGATTTCATAATAAAAGGATGGATGTATTAATCCCCCATCTCTAGCCAAATCAAATGTTAATGGTTCTGGTTGAATTTTTCCCTCTAAAAAATATACATTTTTATTATAATTATTATGAACTTACTCTCACCATTAATTAAACAAATAATCCCAATAAGTAAAAGTGAAAATTTAATTAATACATTTGATAATACCATTTTCTCCTGAATATTATTAAACAAAATGATGAATTTGAATGGAAAGGACAAATGAATTATATTTAAAATAAGATAAAATTTTCTTCTCTAGTAGGTATGACAAAGAAAAATAGAAGTTTTTTCTTTATATAAAAAGCTAAAAAATGTTTTATTTTTTTTTTGTAAATATTTTAAAAAAGACTTTATATCTTAAATTATTAAAGGATATATAATATTTTATCAAAAACTAATTTCATCTAATTATAAAGAGGCGTTTTGTATATTACTATCTTCAATATATATATATAATATTATATTTTCCCCCTTAATTAGGTAGGGATATTCATTAAAATTAAGCCGCTTTATGATAAAAGAAAATGAGATGTGATATTTTGTAGATAGGTTTATTTTTGTTTTACAAATTGGTTATGATATTTGAGGAGGAGAGATATAACATACAAAAATGATAAAATTTGTATTTTTATATAAAAAAGTTATTTATATATGATATTTATTGAAACAATAATAATAAAGTAAAGGTAATAAAAACAATATTTTGTAAAAGGTTTTATATGAAGATATCATTAAAATTGAGGAATATATATCCATGTATACGCAATAAATCAAAATAGGGGGAGGTGCATAGAAGAATTCCTATTTTAAAGTAGGGAGGTGATAAGAAGTAAAAGGGGATAAAAAAAATTAAGAATTTTTATATATTTGAATAAAATATAAATATGTGTGATAAACGACTTTACTAAAAAGTAGTTTATTATACGATTTCATTAAAATAGTCACTTAATGGAACATTATTTCGATATACTTTTTTATACACATAATGGAAAGAATTTTAAATAGAAAAAACAATCCTAATTGTATATTACATCTTTAAAGTATAAGTAATTACTTTCAACTTTGAGTATGGTAAAATAAATATATGAAAAATTTATTAGATAAAGTTATTTTTTTCTTCAAAAACATGGTATTGTAAAGGAAATTAAATAATGAATATTTGTAAAAATATATATAATGGAATAATATATTGTAAGTGTTGAATCAGAGGGAAAGAAAAAAAATTAATCTTTTTATCTTGATTTATAAGCTGTAAGAAGATATATGTGTTGTAACATTACTTGTCATAATTTAAGAAAGGAAATATAATCTATTTGAATATATATTTAAATTTATACCATCTTCAATATATTCCCTTATTTATTTTTTTAGAAAACAATGTAATGAGATGAATTAATTTTTAACTTAAAAAGATAAGTTAAATTATTAGTTAATGTTTCTTATTTTGATGCATTTTGGGGGGTAATGATATCATATATGGATATATCATTGTTTATCCATTATATTATGGAAATGAAAAGAAGGGTTTTAAGTAAAAATATTTGTTAACCTTCATCGAATATAGATATTTATAACAAAAATATATTACAAATAACTGTGAGAAGGAGATTAAATTTTTATCTTAATATGTTAAATTCTATTGGAATTTTTAATGATCATTTTTAACCACACATTCATTTGTAAATTAATTCAAAAATTATATTAAGCTTTGATTTCTTATTTAAAAAATAGTATCCCTTCATTTTGGTGATATCCTTTTTCTAAATCTGTACCATTAAAATAATAAAATAATCTTTTTCTTTTAAATGATAATATCAAAAATACATACATAACATAAATATATGTGGGAGATGTAGTAAAGGTTAATAAATTATTAAATAGGATCATATTACAAATAAAACTCTATTATAAAACTCTTATCATTTTATCATATATAATCTTTTTAACAAATATTTAAATATTTAAATGATACCAAATAACAAGCCTTAGAACCACAATTATATTCTTTTCATAACATATTAAATTATTACTAAAAAAATTATATGTTTTTTAATAGGAAAATGAGTTCTTTTATAAAAATTATTTTTAATGAATAATTATACATGTCTAACCCTTGTTAAATGTATGTAATTTAAAAAAAAATTAACTTTAAAATTAAAGCAAAACACTCCAAATAATACATTTAATAAAAAAAAATTTTACAAAAATTTGTAGAAAAACATAATTGGATCTACTCCTTATATACAATTTAAAAATATATTTTTGATGACGCCATTTGCTAATTGTCATTTATTAATATAAAATAATTAATAATATTTAAAAATATCATTAAGACCTTTTTTAACATCTGGAAAAAATTACTTTTAAATAGGAGAGATATTAAATTACTTTCGTATAATTATTCTTTTTATATGAGAAAGTGACTCAGTTTTATGATTAATATTACATACCGTATTTAATATTAACTTTTTTTTTTAGCAAAAATTAAAAAATATATATGATTTTAAGATAAATTATTAATTTATATAAAATATTGAATAATGACTTTTTAATTATATCTAATAATTAATGATAAAATATCAAACAATAATAATAATAATAATAATATCCGTAAATGGAATGATATTGGGAAGAAAATTCTTAAATTCATAATATTTAATTTATAAAATCTAACGTCTTCGACTAGATACATATTGACTTTTATCTGAATCCACTGTTGATGAAGACAATTTTTTTGTCATTGATGGAAGATTACTAATTATTGGTGCAACATTAAATGATGTTATAGTTTGAGGTTTCTTAACTTCTACATCAAATACATTTGATGACAATGTTGGTTGACTTACCAAATTTCCTTTTGCTACTTTTTTTACCTCCTCTTCTTTAATATCATTCATAACAGGTAAATTTTTATTCTTTGCTCCATTCTTTGGACTTAGTGCTTTCAAATTTTCAAATATTTTCCCTACATCCAAATGATCTATATCTATTGATTTTGCTCTATTCATTGTTAATTTTACCTCTTTGCCACTACATTCTGTCTCCCCTTCACGCCCCTATAAAAAATATTTATTAATAACATCCCTACATTTTGTTATTTTTTAAAATAATAATAATAAACATTACCTTTCCTTTCCCTCCCACGATTTGTGTGTTACAACTACCACTATTGTTATGTCTTTTATTTGGTGGATACATAGCTGTAAATAGTGAAGATGATGCCGGAGTTGTATTAATGTTACCACTTTTCAATTTATTAAAATCTAAATTTAAACCAAATAACATTACATTATTCTTTCCAATAATTGTACACATAAATAACATTCCATTCTCCAAATGTTAACATGCTATTAATAAATTTTTTTAAAAGCATACATGTTCAATCTTATTTATAGTTAAATGTTAAAAGTATATATTTATACAATCAAATAAAATTTACAAATATATATNATATATATTTATTTATAAGACATTCCATCATTTTACATTCAAGAAATTTTTTTATTATTTTTAATTAAAAATTTTAATTAAAATAGACATGCACTTTGGAAAAATAAATCTTCAATCAATATACATAATGAATCAAATTTCATTTCAAGGAAAAATTAACGAATCTTCCTTATCACATATCATTTTTTTTAAGACATTCAATTTAAAATAAACAAAGTTTATCTTTATTAACTTTTTTTTTCATATACCAAATATATAAATTTTAAATCAAAGTAATCGAAATCAAAAGATAAAAAGAGATAGAAATATCACATGAAATAATTATCAATCCCATCACCAGTAGTTAACTTACTTTTGTCTATTCCTAAACCTTTCAATGATAACGGTAATTGTCCTCCTCCATGTGATGATAAAGCATTACCTTGCAAGAACTCTTTCATCATTGTGGTACTATGATTGATATGTTTTTTCTTTTCCATCTTCATCGGTATATTGATATCATCTTCTATTGGCTGATTTGAAGATATGGGATCAATAATATCTGTCTCATTGACATCCTGTAACTGTTTTTCAAACTTATTCGGGCCTTTACTTTTTCCAGAAGATTGGAACATCTTATTAAACGACATCCTATAAAATTCCTTCTCCGGATTTTTATTCTTATCCTTCTTCTTGTTAAATAATGGTAATTCACCCAACGTTGAATCTCTCCTTCCAGATGGAATTATCTGAATGTTTCCGTTATCATCATTAAAAGAAGACAATGGATATGTATTTATTGTTCCAACTGAATCTTGACTATATGGTTGAGAATAGTCTGTATAACTTCTACCAACATTCTTATTTGATACATTATATCCATGTTGTGATGATGTTGATGGTTGTTGTGATAAAACATTATCAACATTGCTACTACTATAATACTGATGTGATGATGACGGTAGGATACTTGTTGTTGGTGGTGGAGGTGGTGGATGAATGGAAGAGGTTTTCTGACTAGGTTTATCAAATATCTCCGATATTGAGTAATCACTTGTATCATCAGCAGCCGATTCCGGTTCTGTTTTAGCTCCATCTGCCTCTCTTCCTTTCCTTATCTTTATCTTCTTATTACCATTATCTTCCTGAATCTGTTTATTAATTGGTGGTAATGATCCTGATCTCAAGTCTGCTAACGTTGTCATTTGATATGGTTGATAGAGTGATGGTGCAGCATTCTCAGCAAAATGAATCCTTGATGTGGCATTATTATTTGGGTACAACACTTCGCTTGTTGCCATGTATTGTGGAGCATTCTTGATTGGTGAAAATTGGGTCCTCGCCATAGGAATGGTACTCTGACTCGTAGGTATATTTCCCGTTGATTGGCAAGCTGAGTGAATTTCTGTTGATAATCTTGATTCCAAATTTTGTAGCCTCTGTACCAGAGATGAAACTTGATCTAATAATTCTCTATTTGTATTCAATAATTGATGGGTTCGTGACTGAAAAAAAAAACATATTTAATACATATATATATTATTTATCAAAAAAATTATGTTGCCATTTATTATTATAATATTATAAAGTTATTTATTATCATGTTAAACAAGAAAAAGATGAAAGAAGATTAATTAACACAGTCTATCAACTTACCTGAGCTTCTATTCTAGCAGTTGTCTCACTAGTTAACTGATCACGTAACAATTGTACTTGGCATCCAGCAACTTGAGCTGATTGTTGTGCTTGATCAAGTTGTGCACGTATTAATTGTTGATTATATTGTTCAAGAGATCTTGTTAGTTGTATAGCTGATGCTGTATTTGCTAAGTTAGTATCAATTGTACCACCATCAGGAGATTTTTCATTATTGATACCGGGATTCTTTATATTATTATTATTTAATGTTCCACTCGGCGATATCACTAAAGGGGATGAAGCTAAACCGAATGGTAGAGATGATGAAGGATATAGAGTTGAAGGATATGGATTATTTGATAATAAGGCTGGATTTAAATTTGGATCAAGTGATTGTAAAGATGGAAAGGTTCCAATAGGTAAAGTACCCAAATTCCATGTGTTGGAGTGAGGTAAAGTACCACCAATAGGAAAGACATTACTCATACTAGGAATGGTATTAGGAATATTTGGTTGACTTAAATTATTACTTCCCAGTGCTCCAGGATTCATTTGTGTAGTCATAAATGTATTATTACTATTATTATTAATATTATTGAATGAAGCAATAGAAGGTTTATGTGTCAAATTGCCTGCAGTATTTGTATTAGTAGGATTAGTAGAAGTATCTTGTATGTTTTTGTTATCAAGAGGTTGAGTAGAGGAGGAGAGATCAGTTGAAATTTTTCGAGGTAAATATATACTTGGTCTTCTATTATCATGTAAAATAATCGAAGGTTCAGGTGATGATGAAACTTCCCTAACAGTCGATAATTTATCATCTTGTTTAATTTGTTGTTGTTGGTTATTATTATCATCATCACCAATATCATTATTATCACTAGTTAACAGCTGTAAACCAACAAGTGAATTTCTAGCTGAGGTACTTCTTCCCTGTTGCTGCTGTTGCAACACACCACTTGAAGTTTCTCCATCATCCGCTTGATGTTTATCCATTCCTCCAGGTGTATTGGCTATCTGTTCCTGTGAGATCTTATGACATACTTCAAAAGCTTGCCCAATTGTTCTTACTACACGCATTGCTTGACTCTGAAAAAGAAAAGATTAAATATTTATAGAAAAGAAAGGAATTTATTTTTTTTACAACAATTTTTAACCCTACCAAAATGAGATACAAAATTAAACTACTTTTTTTTTTCTAATTATCAAAAGAGATGTACAAAAAAAAAATGTAACTCTAAAGTATTATGGAAGTAAATTTTAAAAAAATATAAAGAGACCTCAAGATTGGGATCATCATCCACACTCATTTTATGAGATTTAGGACTAGCCCAACGAACAAATTTCATCTTAATAGGTTCATTCTTATTTCCAGCTTTAGCCATTAACCTTAAGTAATAAAATCGATGCTCCTTAGACATAGTCTCATTTCCATCATCCTCTTCCTGAATCCTAATCATATTCTTCTTCACCAAAGAACAAGTCAACTTTGACAACCGGAACCAAAAAATAAATAATACGATACAAAAAGATATATTATTATAAGTTGATTAACCATAAACCAAAATATTAACAGTAATATATATATACTTTTTATTTATTTCTCTTTTCCTTTTTTGTTGAATTATTGGCACTTTTTTTTATATATATTATTTATTTATTGGATCAATCAATGTTATCGGAAGAGGATCACTATTAGTTACTTTATAATTAAAAGTGTCTTTTGATTTTTAACCAAAATATAATTAATTAATAATTCTCTCCCTTTTTATTTGGTACTTGAAATGACTTTTTTCAATATGTCACAAATATCCTTCTCCTTATTTCTTTAATTTTAATATATATATATATACGAGAGAAATTGGAATAGCAATATATATTTTTAATCTTTTTAAAATTAATATTATCAATTAATAAAAAAGATTAAAAAATTATATGCTTTTTTTTGTTGTTTTTCCTCTCTTTGTATTTATCTCCTCCTTTTTTTTGATTTTTGAAGCCAAATTCGGTAATTGAAAAAAAAAGAGAGAGAAAAGAAAAAACTTTTTTTAAGTTTTTTTTTTAATTCAATTATTGATAATATTTAATACTTATTTATATCTGAGAGAGAAAAACAATACAAATAATTCTTTTCTAAAACCCCATAAATATTATTTTTTAGGTATAAAAATATAATTATAATATAAAAATGATTGTTTTTGTAAAAAAAAATGTAATTAAGAGAAATATATAATAAAAAGGTCAATTATATTTTTAGGAATATTTAAACATTAAAATATAATATTATTAGTAAATGATTAAAAAAATCGTTATATTCTCCATCAAATCATAGATGATGATCATTTTAACGTGTTGTGTCTTGAAGGAGAATGTGATATTTTAGTAGTAGAAGACACAAAATGGAGACATAGGATTAGAAAGGAGGAATAAATGTGGATGTTGCTGAGGATTAAAAAAATATATATTGCTTATATATATCAGATATATATATATATATAATATCCTTTCAAATTTATGATGATTTCAATGGAGATGATTGTTTGGTGGATGATATTTATCTTTATATATAACATTTTGTGTGTGATATAATAATATTAAAAATATAGAGAGAGGGATAATATATAGGGAAAAGATATTAAGCAAAGGGGTATAATTTAGATATGATAAAAGTTAAGAAAAATGTTAATAATCAAGAAAAAAGGGGTGTCATTCAAAAATATATATTATTATCTTTATCTCTTTTTCTTCTAAAAAGACTATTCACCACCAGTGTTGTCTTTTTCTTAATTTTGAAGGTACATAAAATATTGAAAGTAAGTATATATAGATTTAATAATGTTATCATTATATGAATATTAAGAGAAGTAATAATATATAACTTAACAATACACATATAACTTATCATTTATTAATAAAAAAGAATGGAACCAAAATGAGTGATATATATTAAAAGAAAAGAAAAATTGTGGTATTTTGATAGAATAATATTATAACAGTGATAATCTTTTTATCAAGGAAATAAGAAAAGATATAATATTATTTATAATTATCAAAAAAGTGATCAATATTGAATTATAGCAGCTATTTGTTCTCTCTTAATCATCATTATAAATGATATATATATATAAATATATATACTAATAGAAAAGCAAAGAATATTTAATAATACATCTATAATTTGACACCTTAATGTTACAAACGAATTTTTTTTAAGTGTAAAAAATCAAACCCCGCATTGTTAATGATTTATATTTAAAAATAGATTTATAGAAAATATATAAATAGATTTTTTGATACTTTTATACAATTTTTTGGCAGCTAAAATATGTTGTAAGGAAAATTTTTTTATGTTAAACTACTCGAAATATTATATTAATTAGATGGAAAAAAATTGTATTATATAAGAGACAGATATATGATATATATATATATATACGTATAATGAGTACAGATGGAGATAATTGAAGAAATATTTTTTAAATATAATCCATCTGAAGGATGAGTATATATATTTATTCTCATAGTAAGATAATAATAATAATTATGGTTTTAGAAATGATTCTTCAAAAAGATATAAGACATAATACATCTTCTCTCATTGATGAAAAATCTTTTTTATGTGTAGAAAAAAGAAAAAGTAATAAAATGTGTAAATAAGTAGTTATCTTTTAAAATTTTATATTATTTTCTTAATAATTAGGTGATAAAGTTTATGTTTTAATTATGTTTGCCTCGAAGGATTAAAAATATGTTTTATAAAAATATATCTTATTTTATACTTATTTTATACTTACCTTTTTACCACATTTAAATACATTACATTTAAAGGTATTCGAAGCTCCATCCCTGGCAATATATGAAAATATTTGCAAATCCTGTGAATCATGTGAAACATAGAAAATTCTATAAAATATATTAAATTTAAATTAAACAAAAAAAAAGAGCGGGAGTTTGTTTTACCTGTATATTGGATGAAACATAACTAATAACTTTGACTCATCCCATGACGAATCTTTTTGTTGTTTCTTTTTCCTTTGGAGAACTACTTTAACACCATCTACTGACACCGTGATATCTACAGGTCTTTTACGTATCCCTCTAGCTTTAAATTCATATCGTACACGTCTCATTGCTGCTACTATTTCTATTCTTGTACCCGGTCTAGTTATTTCCATACTACCAATATACTAAAAAATTAAATTATAAACAAAATTAAGGAACAATGTTAACACTAACTAACCTTAGCTTCAAAGTGAATACCATGTTGGTAGGCAAGCTCATTATGTAAAGGAATCCTACAGTCATACAAATCATCAGTGATAATATTATAGGGCCCTCGTTTTTTTGGTCTGGGCATTTCCTATAACCTTCTTATCTTCTTTAAAATAAATAAAAAGATTGAAAAGGATGTTAAATGTGTTTAGTCTCACCTTTATCAAATAACCAAAAACTACAGTGTCTCATTCACAAGAAAGGAATTTAGAGTATATATATTTATTTTAAATATTATTTCAAATAAAAATAAGAACAATCCCAAAGTAGTCTGTTATTGGGGTGCCTTTTAGACAATTAGCAATAGTAGAAAAAATAATAATAAATTAATAAAATTTCAAATTTTTTCTTTTTTTATATATAGTTATAAAATATTTGATCTTTAAAATATATATATATATANAAAAAAAAGATTATACCTTAAAATAAATGATGATTTATTTTCTTTTAAAAAATTATTATTAAGTTTTTAGAAATATAATAAAAATATTGGATGGAAAAAAAAAGAATTAATAAAATAGTTTTATGGATAAGATTTATAATTTTGATAAAAAAAAGAATATTATAAATATTTTTTTGCATAAATAAAGATATATTCAAACAAAATATCTTTTTCTTATTTAATAATGTCAAAATTGAAGAAGTATTTTATAGTTTCTAGTGTCTTTTTTTTTATATAATTTTATGCATTTTTCATGTCCAACCGTTTTCTATCCATTTATCAAGATGAGGAGATAAAAGGGATAAATTAAGGAAAGAGGTCCAAAAAATTTTGGGAAAAAGAAATAATGGTGTATAAAAAGTTAGAAAAATATTATATTTCATGTACATGAAAATAAAATATATATATTTTTGGATACTTAATTATGTAATGATGTAAAAGAGAGACTGTCAAAATGTATAATAATTTCTTTTCTCCTTAACCATTAAGGAGGAAAATGATAAATTTATTTTCGAAAAAATTTTTAATAATTAGTTAAAAGAGAAGAAGAAAGATATTTGAAAAGTTATATCATGACGATGGTTTTATATTAAAATATAATGCCTAGTTTGTTTTGTTAAGAAAAAAAAANAAAAAAAAATGTTAAAATCTTCTTGAATAAAGAATGAAAAAAATGATATGTAGTTGAAGAGGGTTTAAATATATAATATTTTGGTTAATGTTATAAATGTTTGAAAATTAGATGAAGATTGATAAAAAAAATATAATAACACTTATGAGATTTTTTAGAAAAAAAATAGATGATTTTTTGTTATGATTTATAATATTTAATAATTTAGTAATAAATATCCAATATTTTCTTATCATATTCAAATTGAATAATATTAGAAAACTAAATAAATGTTGGTAATAAATGAATATTAATGTAAATATAAAAAAAAAATTTTTTTAAATGTTGAAATTATACTTTTATAATAATAATCGAATAAATAACCATTGAACGGGCAATTATTTTGTAACCTAAGGGTAATGAGTAGTGAAAATTAAATATGTGTACATTTGTGTTATATAGCAATGATAAGTGGATATATATAACTTTAGGAAGAGAGAAATGATTAGGGTAATGATGGAATGATAATAGGACAAAGTTTCTTTTAACTGTGGTTATTGAATAAAATATCTATGTAATTTGGTAGGAGATATATATAATATTGGAGGTATATTTGATATTCATACTGTCTTATAATTAAATAATTTAATAAAAAAATTATTTTTAATTTTATACATTCATTGATAGAATAATTTTCATTTAAAATATTTGATATATATATAAATATAAATTAATGATAAGTTTGTTTTAGTTTAAAAGCAATAAATAAAAGAATAATAAAGTGTGATTACATTTGAAAAGAATTATATATACTTTAAATATTGATAAAGGTACGGTTTATAAAAAAAACTTTTTTACGATCAGGAAACATGGAAATGAAATTTGATATGTGATTAAGAAATAATACTTCATTTTAACAAGATTAATGATAAGCAAGAAGAAAAGCTTTCAGCCAATTCACGTTAGTGGTAGCAATCTTAAGGTGATAAACCATTGTTATTGATGGGTAAAGGTATGTAGATATTTAGGAATAATCGTAGATATGATTGACAATAACACAGGACACCTGGGACAGCCTAGTTCATAAGTTTGAAGCTTAAATTATTTTATATTTTTATTCCAAGATTTGAATCATCTATGTTCTTGGAATATAAAGGTAAGGAGAGTTACTAATCCATTAGTTAAGTGTCAAAATCCTAGATTAAAATTTAATGTTATTTTTAGATAATATTCCTTATTATTATTAAATATATTATAAAATTCATAATAATTGAAAAAATGTGGGTAATGAATATATTAACTAATTTATCATCATAAATATTTAAATGAATAAGAATATGATTTGTTTTAATATAATGTTTAACTATGGTAACATCATTTTTCTTTTACTTTATTTTTTGAGAAAAATAATGACAAAATAAATTTGAATAGTTAATATAAAAAATAGTATAGTCTAAGTTATTATTACCCATTAAAATTTTTATCTTTATTATTAATATTAAAAAATATTTTTAGTAATAAGAAATTTTATAATATATATATCAATCTATTTTTGAAAATATATATAAAAATAATGGAAAATTTTTTCAAGAAACAATTTGCCATAACCCTTTTACAACAACTTATTTCAACTTCTTAAGAATAAAATATGTTAAAACATTCATTTTTTTATCGTTCTCCAATTTCCTTCTTATAAAAATAATATAAATAATAGTACACACACATGTTAAATTCCAAATTAAGCTTTACCATCATGAAAGAATGTCTTAAGATTAAGAAGTAATGGTCAAAAAAAATGAAACATAATAAATATTTCTTGGTACTTCACACTCTCATTCAGTTTTCTTCTCCTTAAACATTTTTCCTTAAATTGTTTTTCCAAAAATACTTAACTTTACATAATAAAATATATTTATATATAAAGAATTTAAACATCTAAATAGTGCAAACACAATATTAAACTTACTTAAAAATAAAGAGTTGACAAATAGAAAAATAATATACATATTTGAAGCTTTACAAGGCAACAATTTTTATATTCTACATTCATCACACATCCGTGATATCTCACTCCAACAAGTATTTAAAAATTATACTAAAAGTGGAGAATAATAAGATAGGACAATTGTTACTACTATATAAGTTTAAAAACTTAAGTTTACTCTTTGAATGGCTATATATATATTGTAATGTAAAGATTCTCAAAGGATAAGTTAAAAGAGAAGTATAAAAATTTTGATGTTAATAGAATTGAAATGAAAGATATGGGAACTTTTAATATAATCTTTATACTTTAATCTTAATGTAATTATGGGATGTTTCCAGAAATCTCATCCTTTTTAAGAACTTTCAAAATAGTTGAAGAAAAAGAGACGTCATGGAAATATTAAAAAAAAAAATTATTAATTTTATTTAAAATATATAATTTTTATTTCAATATATATAAAATAATTGGAAAATCAATTGTACTGGAGTGATATATCAATATATAATTTAAAATATAAAAGAAATATGCAGCGTTCTTTTTCCTTCTCTTGTTGTTACATCATATTATAAATCTGGGTAACTGCTAAAATCAAATTAATTAATCAAATATACAACATGTTACACGTGTAATAGCATTTTTCTTTAAAAATTATATTGGATACCCTATCAATATATATATAATAAATTTTTAAATAATAATAATTTAAAATTTTTTTTTTTAACAATCAATCAACATACCTCTAATTGTCTGGTTTTTTTTATTTTTCTTTGATTAATGAGGTTCATCCTTTTGGAACTGTAGATATTATTATTCTTTATTATTTGATGATAATAGGCTTAAAGCAACAGAACTTGCATAATTACTTTTCTTATCTCTGGCCTCCTTTAATTGCTTATAAATCTTGGTAGACAATATTAAAGTTATTGTCTTATCCCTTGTTTCAAATTTAACTCCTTCATGTCTATCCTCATTTAATCTATAATAATAACAATAATAATAACCCATTTATTTATGTTTCACAAAATTAAATTTATCATTTTAATTGATAAAGTGAAGCAAATTAATTGTAATATTTTAAATATTAAATTTTTACCTATAAGTAAAAATTAATTTGACTTATGTTAATTGATAAGTAATGGAATAGCAATCTATTTTAAACATATACTTTTGTTTACACACGTTATTCTTTCTATTAAGATAACAATGGGTTAGAAGAAAAACCACACAAAATATTTTGATTAATTTAAAGTATTTTAAATTTTATAAAATATTAATAAATATTTTGATATCTCTGCATATCAAATTTAATTTTAAGACACACATCTAACATATGTATATATTCAATTACATCCATCTGATAAATTTCAGGAAAATGGAATTTGATAAAATTAGATAACTTTTTTGACCTAAAGATACCATTATATTTTAAGTGTAAAATTATACTTTTTTGTACTTATTTTATTGGTCAAATTGGGATTAAATTCTTAAGAAATATTTTTTCTTAAATAATATATAATGTATGAAAAGGTTTTCCTTTAAACAAAATAAGGAACTATTTTGAAATAACATCTCTCAATTATTGGTTAGACTTTATGATTTCAATTTCATCATCTTCATCTCATTCTAACGAGCATTTTGAGAGTTGATGTGTCTTTTATAGCTCCATTTATATTTTAAATTATTTCAATACTTAATTCAAAGTAAGGGACGAATGGAAATAGAAAACAAAAAGTTATATGATCAAATGAAACAAGTATAAAATAATCAAGTAAATTAATTATTAAAATTATTCCAATTAATTAAACAATTATTTATTAGAATTTAAATTAAAAAACTAACCTTATAATTTGACACTTTTGATTTCCAGTAATTACACCAAATAAGAAATGTTGATAATTCTTTATTGCTGGTAAACATCTCTCATTCATATCATTCTTTGAAGCACTATACATAAGTTTGGTTGGATTTTTATACTCTTTTATATATTTAACGATCCTTGTCACTGAAGAGACATAAAGTTTTATACTACTATGTTCATAACTAAAAATTTATAATAATAATAATAAGTAATATTAAAACAAAAAAAGGGATGGAAATGATAAATTAAATAAAATCAATCATGACATTTAAAATATATTTTTTTAAACATACGTCAACAGGATGTCATTGTAGGTGTGAAATAAATCACCAACAAAGAATCTCTCAGCATGTGGATACCATAAAACAATTGAATCAGGTGTATGTCCAGGCATATGCCATATTTCAATTATATTTTTTTTCTTTTTTTCATCACCCAAAATTATTTTGTCTTTATCATTTAACCATTTTGTTACCTTATACAATTTTATATTCCATTGATACGATGAATCAACAGGAATTTTAGTATAATTTTTATTATAACTTGAGGCACATAATGATTCACAGTTATGTGACAACCCAACTTTTCCTGTTGTACTAAATCTCCAATTTCCACCAGTCTTAAAAAAAATTATTAATAATAATATTTTTTTATCATCATCATCACAAAACAAACCTCTTCACAATGATTGTGAGTATTTACAACAATTATCTTCATTTTATCTTTTAATATTCCTAGACTTTGTATATATTCATTAAGATTAGCACTTCCAAAACCAGTATCAATAAGGCATCCTCTTTCATCACCAATAATAAGGTACATCAATGATTTTACATCATTATTATTATCGCTCTCCTCAATACAATAAATATTATCATTAATTAATTTTATCTTGTAACAATCAAACTTTTTATTATCATCCATTTTTTTATTAGTATTATTAATTTTATTGAACTTTTTTGGAGATGTTCCGGGTGATATTGTAGATATAGATGCATTTGTTGATGAAGGTCGTGGCATTATATTTTTTCTTTTTTTTTTTAAAAAAAATATATTTAATTTCCTTTATTTACTTCATAAATTTTATGCTTCAATGATTTTTTTAAAAAAAAAATCTAATGTTCGTTTCGTAGTTTGAATCCTAAAAAATTAGAAAGAAGGATATAAAATATCTGTTAAAAATATTTTTATAGATCCTAAAAATATAAATTTTTAACAATAAAAATATATAGAAAAAAGATAGTTGTTAAAATATATATATATATTTATATCACTCATTAACACATTCACAAAGATGATTCTGGTATCTTTTATAAACATAATCATCCAATATCATACTCATTCCTTATGCATTAATTTTAACTTTTTATAAAATATATTCAAGAGTGAAAACGAATTTATATTATTGTATTTTTGAAGATCCATATGTTCTCAAAAGTTTACACTATTTACATATTCTATTTATGTATACTATTTGACTCTAACAATGAATGGATCCTATCTAATTTTTATTATCTTTAGAACCTCATTTATTATGACTTTTTAATTTTCCAATGTATTTATTAAAACTTTTAATAATTACATGTTATAACTCCTTTCTCGTGACACTTTTAATTATCATTTAAATATTATTAATTGTTAAAAATCATGATTTATTCATCTCCAAATATATTAATCATTCTTTATATGTTTGATTCTTTAAATATATACATATATATATATATATATGTATCTTTATTGATAAATAACAAATTAATATTAGTATTTATTTTAATATAATTTTTTTTCAAAAATATTTGTAATCACTGCTTCAGATGTAATTATATTATATAAACTTTTTTATCATATAAACGTATTCTTATCCAAATGTATCTCATTACTGAAACAAGTTACAACACATTTTTTAATGCTTCATCAAATAAATTAATTGATAATTCTTGCACAATTTGAATGTTTATATTAATATTATTATGTAAAGTTAATTAGACCAGTTCCAGGAGGAGAAGCCTTCTTCTTGATATATTTATTACAAACATATATATTTATAAATATATATATGATTTTTTCATGTTGATTTAGTAGAAATATTTATATAACATATTACTATTCTTATGTTAAATTTTTTTTTTCTTCAAACTAAATAAATCACTAAAAAATGTTTAATGTAGCATACAAGAATATGGGGATAAAAGTATCTCCTTTCCTTTAATTGTTACAAGGATAAATTATTATAATTTTTCTTAATTATATTTAAACATGAAAAATGATTTGCTCATTCTCATTTCTGGTACTTATTGTATGATAAATAAAAATTTCTAATATTATGTATACTTCTGATTAACTTTGTAACAATGACATAAAAGTTAATTTTATCAATAAGATTACATAAATCTTCCTCGTAAAAATACTAACATTGCATCATAAACCAATGAATGTTTTATAGAAGTGTTCCTCTTTTTATATTACATCATTTGATGTGAGCAGATGTAATATTATAATAAATATATATATATATTCATTCAATGCTCCATGAATAGTAAGATATGCGCTTTAATTTGTATACAAAGACAGATATGTGTATTCCAAATTAGCATTTAAAGCATCAACATTAGAGTATTTCTTTTTCCTGTATATCTAGTCTCCAAGCCATTAAAACTTAAATTTAAGAGCTTGTTATGATAATGAAACTGATATTTTGTTTATTGCTACTTAAATTGCAAAATTCTTTATTTGTCTTTGTTGAATATTAAATTATTTGAAATAGGTTTAATTTCCTAATATTGTTAAACTTTAATTTAATATTTTATTAAATTTTATAAATAAAAGTTTTAATTTTTGTTTATTTTATCCATATGCATTTTCCATAATATTGCCTAAGCCATATTGTACAAGATTGATCTTTGAGGATTACAAGATTATGATATATCTTATCTCTTCAATATTATAATATATCAACGCCAAATGTTTCATATTTTTGTAATATATTCTTAATGACTATTTTTTCTATTCTCTAAAACAACCCCATCTTGCGTTTTGTATTATTTTAATGAGGAAGGGTATATACTTCAAATTAAACATAATACATCTTCATCCATTAAATCCTCTTTTTGTTTCAACAATTCTATATATCCATCTTTTTATCAAGTACTATTAACATGACTCTATTTAATTATCAATTCTACATTAAACATTATTCTCAAAATCTCTTCTTATCTTTATATTTGAAGATTTTTTTTTCTCATTTATAAAATATAACTTTTAGGTAAAATATTAACATTATAAAAAATAATAAAATTCTTTCTTAATCTAGAAATTTATTTTATATCATTAAAGTAAATGTATTCATTTATGGCCTTCAAAAATGCCGCTTTCATATTCTTCCCATTAACTTTGCAATATGTCCATAAAGTAAAAATTTATTGCCATTAACAATTGCCTTTTTCTATTTAATTATAAACAATTTTGTTTAAAAACTTTTCAAGAACATGCTTCATTTTGTACATTTAATCAATCTGTTAGGTTTTGTATTTATATACAAGTAAGGAACACTTATTGTTAGTTTACCGAATTATGAATAATTATCAGTAAGTGGTACTAAAAATACTAAAGGTAATTATACAAAAAGCATAACCTTTGGTAAAAAGCCTACCAAATAAGAGATGAAAAAATAAACACTATAAATGTTTTTATACTCTATAGTATTGTATCTATACTATATTTTGAATTGCCATAATCTCTCTCTTATCTTTATTTTTCCCTCATTTCTCTCTTTTCATTTTACTCCATCTTACCATTCAACAGTATTTATTATGGAGAAGTAAAAAGTATATAATAGTAGTTTTGTATATGTCGCGCAACAACCGAAGAATAATATTATAATACACTTCTACGTTCTATCTCTTTACAAGAACTTTCCTTTTCAAAGAGTAGAACAAAGTGTATACAGGGTCCCTCCTTTGAATGCAGCTTCCTCAAATATATTAAGATTGGATAGATATTATTATAAAGAGAGATTAATATAGTTATATATTACTGTTTTCATTCTCTGATTATTAAGATGACTTTAAACATAAATATATATATATTATTGATATCTTTATTAAAGCCTATTACTCATACTTAAAATGTTCTGATGACAATATGTCACAAAAATTATAAATATTTCTTAATAACACTTTTTCTATTTATATCTTCGCACATCTTAATCATTTTTTAACTTGTTCATCATATATATTTAACCCCTACGCAGATATATTATGTATATTTCTTTATCAATATACAAATATTAATATTCCCGAATATCTTACTGATATATTATTTGTCAAAGAAAATATCTCTATGAATCAACTTGAATACAAAAATTGTCTTTTATTTAACTTTTATCCTCATGATCTTAACCCTTTATTTACCCTTATCTTAACTAATTATATACTTTTGTTCATAAACTTATCTTTTATATAAGTATAATTCGTAAAAAAAAACTTTAACATCTAATAAATCATTTATAATATTATCTTTTTTTTTTAAATTATTCTCTTACAACCATAAAAAATATTTTAATCTATCAAAAACAATAATTTTTATAAATATCTCAATACTACATATTTAGTTTTGTTTATACAATAAAACATTTCCACTAAAAAAAATGCATACCCACATATTTTTCCCTCTCTTTACATACTCTTTAAAATAGGACAAGATTTCTATGTTAAAAAAAAATACTACAAAACAAATTTTATATATTTTTTATGTTATCATCAAAATATCTCTCTTTGTACATTCAAAAAAGATGAAATTAATTGTCCTACCACAAATATATATACATAAGCTTTTCCTCCAAAATTTTCACTCTATTATAATTTTTATAATGAAACGAAAAAATTATTTTACCAACATAGTAGGAAAAAATTTTAATAAAATACTGCCAAAAAATATTT
>LM523216.1:90097-113991 GCA_000941615.1 Parastrongyloides trichosuri
TTTTTTTTTGATTTTTCTAATGATAACATTCAATTCCATTAATTATTCCATTCTCATATAAATATTTTTATTAATAAAATATGATTTTTAAAAAAATGATAACATTATTGTGTTGTACTCATTTTTTATTACAATTAACAAAAAAAACATTTGAATTATAAATTAATAACAATTTATAATTACATCCGGTTTCAAATCATAATTAGCTTTTAAACTTCTAAAAAGATAGAATTTTTCTATTTATAATACCTTTTTTTTCCTATCCTTTAATTTTATATGATTACATTTTTTTACATTAAAATACACATCATTTTGAATGCTTTTATCTATCTTTTTCTTCTTTTAAAAATACCATAATTTTAAAAAATAATTCTCCCTTTTTATTATTATTATTTTTGTTTAACCAATAATAATAATAACTCTTCACAAATTCTAAGAATCAAAATCTTTTAAAACGTATTACATTTACACTTATAAATATAACTACCTGATACGATTTTAGAAGTACATTTTACAATTAAATACTTTTATTTAGTATTATATTTTTAAAACATATATATATATATATTTTCTATTATATTTCAAATGTTAATAAATTTATACCATTATGCAATAAATAATGCATGTTAAAATCATTACTAAACTTCATTATAACATAATAATCATATTTAAAAATTATTAACCATAATTCTCCTACCTTCTCCTTTTTGATTAATGATAGTTGTATCGATTTTGTATTAAAATAAATTATTATTAACAAAATCTTTTTAATATTTATTAGTTTTAACAATTACGTATTTTAAAATAAATTCAATGTAAAAGGAAGAGGAATAATAATATTTATTGTAACTTTATAATAATCATTTAACAAAAGAAAAAATTTTTATAATAGTTGTAATACCCCAAAGGAAACTCATATCTATTCCAATTTTTTTTTCCTATCTTCAACTGTATAATAACACACATACATACAAACATATTTTGTATGCATACATAACATATAAAAATCATCATCAGTGGCATTTGTCATACTTTAAATTACATAATCCTTTTAGAGGTTTGTGTAATAAGAAAGTATTGTATTTTTGTTAATGTTTATTACAAATATTTCAATATATATAATAATATATTTGTAAAATGTGAAAGAGAGTGAAAAAGTGTATAGATTTTATTGTTATTATTATCAATAATACTTTAGGAGGAAATTTGTAATAGTATTAGTTGTATATTTTGATATATTAATTCTATGCAATTTTATATTTAACAAAGTTTTAGGTTCATTAGTATATATATATTTATTTGAAACCTCTCTCTTATGATTAAGAATTTGAAAAAAAGTTTCCGATTATTCTTGTCATTATCAGAGATGTACAAAAAATATATATATATATATATTATAAAATGCTATTTTTATCAATCAATCTTTAATAATAATTGCACTTTATTACTATTTATAAATATCTTATCTTTTTTATATCAAAAATATCTTTTTAAATTTTGAATCTTCCTTAAGATATTTATATAAGGTTAAATATTTCTGAAACATTCAAAATGTCAAAACTTTTCAATTCTATTTAATTTCAAATGTTAAGACATAACAAAAAAAAATTAATATTATTAATAATATTTTGTCTGCAAATTTCTTTTTAAAAATTTTTCTTAAAATTCTTCTTCACAATTACTTCTAACCCTTCGAATAACTTCTATTATTATTATATAACATCTTCTGATATCTTGGTATCCTTCAAAAATATAAAATGTTTTTTCTCCATAAAATTATAAAATTATTCTTAATAAAAAAAACTTTTTCAATACCACCTCTTAATAATTATTTGACATAATATATTGTCGTTAACCATTAAAAAAATTATATATTTTAAGTACTTACATTACTGTCTATGTGGAGGTTGATTTTATAAATATCATATTGAGGTAAAACCTTCAAAATTGTCATAATAATTTTGAGAACCTTTATTATCTATCTATCTATATTTATAATATTATTGACATACAGAAGTTTTTAACAAGATACATTATAAAACAAATTTTAAACTATATTCTTTAAACGAGTTCCATAACTGGGATATCTATATATTTGTGTGTATATTTATTAATAATTCAATAGTGTGTAGTATACTCTCAATCATTTTTTTTTTCTTAAAAGCTATTTAGACTATATTTCAAATATTCCCTCTCCCACCTTTAGAAGATCAGTATATTATATACATTCTTATAACAGCATATGCTTCTGTAATAAGATTTTAGAACTATACTATATATATAATCTTTTTATAATCATCTAAAGAATCTATGATACTAAACACTCCATCATACGCACTATGTTTTTTACCTCATTAATAATACAGTTTTTGAAATATCTCTAATTAATTATCATGTAATTTACTACCTTTAAATGTACTAATGTCCTTCTCCCCTTTATACAACAATATAACCTTATTAGAAATTTACTCTAATATTTTTTTTACTATTATAAAATCTTTTTAGATCATTTAAAGATATACCAACCTAACATTTTTTCTCAAATATTTCCATTCATTGAGCATTTTTGGATAAATATAATTGTCCTGTAAAAATATATTTATATTTATTTTATCAAGTTAATACTTCAATATAATAATGTTCCTTTGTTCCTTTTTACATTGTAAAGTTCACATAAACTCAAAAAACTATTTGTTTTTCAATTATACATTTTTGTTTTTTTATCATCAAAAAAAATTTGATATGAAGATTAATTTGATATAATGTATTGTCATTGTTATTAATATCACAGAACCTTTATTATTATTTTTTTTTACATATAAATGATCGCTTGTTTTATTTTGAAACTCTGTTACCCCTCTAACAATGACAGTTTAATTGATGTTAGAGGAGAGAGCGATATTTTTCTCCATTAAATGTGTTAATGATCATTTACTAAATTGTGTGTTATTCTCTTCTAGAGTTTTAGGATAGGTAAATTGTTGATATATATTTAATACGTTCTCATGGCTTCTTTTTCTACATAGGAAAATATAAAGTTTATAGTTAAAAACTATTACATTTTTTTCTAATACTTCCTTCACATAAACCGACACCGTATTTCGTATTTATTTATTTTTTTCTATTAATTTATATACTCCTTACCCTTCAAATAATATATATATATTCTATTTCATTCCTTTCAAAAGTATATTTTTTTTTCTTGTTTATTTTATACTCAATTTTATATGATAATTTTTTTATAGAATGCCATTCAGTCTTTTATAGAGACAACTAAAATATAAGAAGATAAAAATAGTCTCAGGATTCCAATCGTTTTTTGACATAAAAATACTTCAAATATAAAAAACTGTTAAATATTTCTTTCAATCAACTAATTATTTTCCTTTCCATAAATCAAGTCTTATCAAATTTGAGAAGGAAGATTATTCTAATAATAATATATTCGTAACTTCTGTTTACAATTTGTTAAACTTTCAAAATATTATATCTACCTACTTGTATCTCTTTTGATTTGACAAAGAATTATTACCGATTTATTTTAACTAATTGTTTCACCTTTGGATATCACATTTTATTAATATTATTATTGGGAAAGAAAGATACAACTTCTGTCTGCATAGATACATTTCAGTATTAAAACAAATTTGATATTTAAAACCTAAAAGAAGAGGTGATTAATAATAGATTATTAAAACCCAATTAAAAATATAATAAAACTTAATGAGCTATGGATTGTAGAAGACCATCTTCTGTAGATTCAATTAACATTCAACGTCACCATCATTCATCCCATCCACAACCACCAAATGGAAGACATCTACATCATCAAAAACAACAGCACCAGATGCCAGCAACAATAAATGGTGCCCAAAATAATGGGGGATTGATAATTGGGAGGCAGGTAAAAAACTCAACCGGATCAAACATATCTCCAAAAATTAATGGTTTAAGCGGCAACAACATAATATGGCCTTCTCGGGATGACCTTTTAAATTCACCAGTTGGTGGAAATAATATTGTTACCTCTGACTCTCATGGATCATTTTGTGGCCTCATTGATAGTAATCCGTATCCTTCCTTCAGTTCAATGACAAATGGTTCTTCAAGGAGCCGAAATTCAATTGCAACGGGACCTCAACAGGAGAGACATCATAATTTGTACATTGTCCTATACGATTTTCATGGTGTTTGTGAGGAACAAATGACAGTTCGGGAAGGTGATAGAATAAGAATATTGGGATACAATTCCACTGGTGAATGGTGTGAAGCACAATTAATATCATCAAAAAGAAATGATAAGAGAAGGCTTAATTGTATTGGATGGATACCAAGCTCTTACATTGCATCTTTATCTTCATTAGAAAAATTTAATTGGTAAGTCGTCTCTCCTTATTTTAAAGTACTAATTTCCTTTGTTTCAGGTATCATGGTAAAATATCAAGAAATGATAGTGAAGTATTATTATCATCCGGAATAAATGGGTCTTTTCTTGTACGTGAAAGTGAATCATCACCAGGACAATTTTCAATTACTGTACGCTTTGACACACGTGTATATCATTATAGGATTAATGTTGATCGTAATAATTATTTATATATAACACCGGAAGCAAAATTTAAAACACTCTCAGAGTTAGTTGAACATCATTCCATTGAAGCAGATGGTTTGATTTGTCATTTACAGTATCCAGCAGCTAAAAAACAAAAAGGACCCACCATATTTTCATTATCACCAACTAGATCGGATGAATGGGAAATGGATAGGAATGAGATTGTAATGAGAAATCAGATTGGTTCCGGACAGTATGGTGATGTTTATGAAGGTTATTGGAAGACTACTGGTAAAACGGTTGCTGTAAAAACATTAAAAGAAGAGACAATGCCTGTACATGAATTTTTGGCTGAAGCAGCTATTATGAAGGACTTACAACACCCCAATCTAGTTTCATTGATTGGTATCTGTACCAGAGAAGCTCCATTATTTATTATTACAGAGTTTATGAGTAAAGGAAATTTACTTGATTATTTGAGAAAAATTGAAAAAGATTCATTACCATCTTCTGTTATATTGTATATGGCTTCACAGGTTGCCTCTGGTATGGCATACCTTGAATCCAAAAATATTATTCATCGTGATTTAGCTGCTAGAAATTGCCTTGTATCTGATGAGTATACAGTTAAAGTTGCTGATTTTGGGTTAGCTCGATTTTTAAGAGATGATACATATACAGCAAAAGAAGGATCCAAATTTCCAATAAAATGGTGTTGTCCTGGTGGTTTAGCTTACAATACATTTTCCACAAAATCAGATGTGTGGAGTTTCGGTGTCTTATTATGGGAAATTGCTACATATGGTATGGCTCCATATCCTGGTGTTGAGTTGAGTAACGTTTATACATTATTAGAAAGAGGTTTTAGAATGGATGAACCTCAAAATTGTCCATATCCTTTGTATAGATTAATGCTTCAATGTTGGAATTGGGCTCCAGCTGACAGACCAACATTTAATGAGTTACATCAAACTCTTCAATCTGTTCTTCAACAAAATACATTGGCTTCAGAATTGGAAAGAAGTTGTCATTTCGGGATAACAAATTCAAGGAGAAGAGGTAGCAGTCCTTTAACTGATAATAATGTAACATCTTTTAACGGTAATAATAATCGTATTAGACATTCAATTAATGTTGAAGGTAATAGAAATGATGTGACTACTTTCCGTTCACCAAATAATCATCATGGATCCTCACCATCAACCAGAAGGAGTAGTACTGCTTCAGGAAGTGTAGTACATCATCATAATATAACACATCAAAATGTCAATACATCTCATCCTGTACCACCACCAGCTGCAGCAAAAAAGAATGCTTTAAAAGCATTTCTTCAAACATCCGTTTCCTCAGATGATTCACCTACAACAACAAATCCAAGTATATTAATGTATGAATTACAACAAAAATCAAGGAAAATAGCTCCCCAATTTGATACCTTACCAAAGCAACAAAGAATTGAAGAATTTCTTGAATCAATGAATGCTAATCAAAATATTGATGATGCAGAATCAAATGGATATGGTGCAAAAAGTGATATAATAAGATCAACCTCACAAGATTCATTAGATGCAATTCCAACATCAGCAAGTCATCAAAATGAACTTTTATTACAATTAAAAAACCGCCTTAAAAAAACTAATACAATGGAGAATATAACACCAATCAAAGAAAAAGATGAATCTCCAAAAGTTCCATCTCAATCAACAATATCACCTACCCATCAATTTAAATCAATGATAAATAAAAATAAAAAATTAGATGACATTAATGAGAAAACTACGAAAACAAAGGGGCCAACACCACCACCAAAAACGATATCAATGGATACGAATGGAGAGATTGATGCTGAGAATGAGTTAAAAGCAAAGATAAGAAAACTAAGACATGTTGAAACTGTTAAACCAACCATCTCTGTCTCACCAGTTTCTACGACACCCTCTCCAACAGAAGAGATGACAGCAAATAATAAAGGGATAGAAACAGCAAGGATAAGGATGATTCCAACACAAAGGGGGTCTTCATTACAAGGAAGACCATATAGTATTCAACCAGGAGATATAAATTCATCAAATTTGAGATCATCTTCGACCACATCTAGTTGTAGATCATTATCATCAACAGAAGAGGCACCAATAAATAGTATTAATGTAGCACCACAATTACCACCTAAAAGAATATCATTGGGTGGAGGGATGTTATCAAGTAATAATAGTAAGAAAGAAGTTCCAAAACAATATTCAACACTTCAACAGAAACCAATTAAACCTCAAGGGTTGATAGAAAGATTTTTGAAGACATCAGATAAGAAAGTTAAACATAATGGTAGTGTTGATAGTGTAATATCAACAAAAAATCAATTGAATGAAAAAAATTCCAAAGAGTCATCTGGAACGTTTCCAAAGTCAAAATCAACCAGAATAATAGGTGAAAAGGAATTAGAGTTGGTAAAAAAGAAGGAAGCTGAAAATAAGGTATTCTTGAAGAAATGTGAATCAGAAGATTTGAATAATTTGTATAACAATATGAATAGAACAAATAGTTTGAGAGAGATCGTGATTAATAATGAGAATGGTTCTAGAAATAGTATTGCTACAAGTAATATAAGAATGGGTAATTGTTTTATTGATAGTAATGATGTCAATACAAGTAATGATATTAATCCTATAATGAAGAGTAAGAAAAGATATAGTTTGATGAATGAGAAAAGTAATAATGGAAATACAAATATGATTAATCAAGTCTCGAAGGAACATTTAGCTGATTTGTATCAAAAGATTGATGGTAGGTTTATTTGTTAAATTGCTTTTGTAAAAATGTAAATGCAAAAGTTTATCACACTTTTATTTCCTTTACAACTTGAGGCACAACCTTTTAAAAACTTTAATATTTATATTTATAAATTACTAATCAATGTTTTTTGCACAAAATTGTTATAGATTGTATAATAGATTGTTTAACATCCTTTAGAAATAAAACATTGAATAATGGTGGAACACATAATGTGAAACCGTCAGCAATTGTTGCAGCAAAAAAGTTACTAAAGGCAGTTGATAATAATGACGATAAGAAATTATATGATTTGTTGAAGAGTTTGGATAAATTATTACTACAATTTCACTCAAAATGTACAATCTATGCTGAGAATATATCTCCATACTCCAAATTTAGGTACAATGATTTGTTGAGGCATGTTGAAGAGATACAAAAGCAATTGAATGACTATACAAAGGATCCCAAAGATGGTGTTTTTGATGAAATGGAAAAAATTATTTTACCTGATTGTAATAATTCATTAAAACAAGTGATGCAATTAGTTAATAAATGAACATCCCCTCTTTTTGTAGAAGCAAACATTAAAATATAGTCTCTTATTTTAATTATATATATATATATATTTAGTTATCGAGAAACGGGTCGAAAAGAAGGAACTAATAATTTTTTTATAAAAAAATTACTCTGGAGATGAAGAAGAATTATATTGAAAAACGGAGAATCATGTAAAAAAAGACTTTTTTGAATTTTTCTTATATTTATCATTTATGATTTCACTTAAAAATATTATCATTTCAAAGATGTTTGTTATCTTTGTCTATTTTTCATTTAACTTATGAATATATTTTTTTGCCCTTAAACTTCTCTGCCTTTTTATGTAATATTTATTATATAAAGAAATGTCATTATTTTACTTAAAATTGTCTTCTTAATTTATATCTTTTTCTAAAAAATAAAGATAAAAATATTGAATCATTTAAATCGAATCATTACTCTTCGATGGACAAAATACGTAATACTTAATTATCCATTTTTTGTATAAATAAATAAATTGTATAACACGAATAAAAATATTAAAAAAATGTTATAAAAATATTGTTAAGGGACCAAAGATGAATCCAACGTGTTTCGATAGAAAATTTCTATTCATGTGTCTTGAAACGTCAAAAACATTTGGAAAAATGATTTATTTTTTTATGTCAAAGAAGTCATTCCATTAACACCATACACTACAATTATATTCTATTCATTTTTTTAATCTTGTTACACATTTATCACCTGATTTTCATGTAAAATATTAATTAATATATATCTGGGAGTAAGGAAAGATTGGAAAACTAAATTTTACTTCCTTATTTTCGATAATTTATAATAAGCTGAGAATTGTTGCTTTCTCTCCTACTCATTTTGATTTTTTTAATTATTGACTGAAATGATTTTTCGCATAGATATATTTATAATTTATTGATGTTCCATTCCTTTATAACTAATCAATCTTAAATAATTGTAACTTTTTTTATCCTTAACCTACTTAAACTTTATAAGCTGTCTGGAGGAGGACTTATTAATGTTTAATTTTACAAGTTAACTAAATATGTTCCGTATTTCATCATACCAAAAGAAGCATATGTACAAACAAGAGATATTTGGACCTTTTAATATTACAACCCAAAACTTTAACTCCCATTATTTAGTATATCCATTTAAAATGACCGAGTTATAAACATTGGCTTTTATTATAAATTGTTCATATATATATATATATATCTTGCGTTCTCTTCCCTCTTTTCTTTTATAATAATTACACTTATATATGTGTATTCACCAATTTTACTCTTGACCAGTCGTTTTGGATATCAAAACAATGTATTGTGCATGAGNAATGTAAAAGTTTATACATTTGTGTTGTTTTATTCAATAAACAAGGAAGAAAGTTAAAATAATCATATGAAAATAAGATTATTTTTATCATTCATTTTAATATTCTCTCTACTATTATTTATACACTCTCTCTCACCCTTCTTTTGTTCTCAAACACCCTCCTTATATATTTTTCTTATTATCAAATAACAATAATACATATTTAAAAAAATTCCATATTTTGAGGTGAAACATCTTATTATTAGTATATATATATATATTTTACAAGAACTTTAACATCAACTTTAGTGTTAAAAGTATATCCAGTTTCTTCATTGATGAAAGTGGTTATATGACAATTATATAACTACAAATATATGTTCAAATAAAAAAAGAAAAGAGACATCCCACGTGATAGGTTGAAAGATGACAAAATATGTATTTATTGTGATATAATAAAATCATTTTTAACATTTTTCTTATAAAATAATTATTTAAAATTTTATTATTGTCTATAAAAATATATAATCATCCCAATTTTCAGTGCAATCACAAAAAAGGAAAGGAATTATGAGTGACGATATTTATGATGGTAAAATATATCAAATAAATAAGAATTTAAATCCAACAATAATTGTATATTCTTTGTTAGCTGTAATTTTGTATAAATATAATGATTGGCTTTTTCAATTAATCAAAAATAAGGTTAGTTTTATGAGATGATAAATAATAATCTTTTTTTCTTTCCATTAAAGTTTAATAAATTTATTCCAATGACGGAGGAAGAAAAAATGATAAAAGATAATATAGAGGAGATAAAAACTTTAACAATTGAAAGAAACAAATATTCAATAAAGGATGATTTTGCCAAGTACATGAAAATTGAAAGAAAAATTGTTAAATTAAATGATATCAATAAAAAAATTGAGGGAAAAAATAATGGAATTAATCGTGAGCAATTGATTAAAAATATGATTCAAAAGATTTTGGTTAATCTTCCAATGTCTATATTCCTCTACTTATCATATGATTCTATAATATTTTGTATGCCTAAATATGAATTTCCAATCTTCTATAGAATCTTAGCCTTTCCTAATATTTTTTATTCCTCCAATTATTATAGTAATGATGTATTTCCTGTTTCTTTATTTACCTTTGTCTTAATTTCATTCCTTTCAATTGGATATTTGCTTGATTATTTCAAGGCCACATCTAAGATAATAAGTCATAAAAAGGGTGAATAAATTATAAAAAAAACTGATATTATTATTTTAAAAATATTTATTACTACTATTTATATGAAAATTCTTTTCTTTACCAATCGGTTATTACACCATCAATTATTTATTTTTCTTATCATTTCTTCGACTCTTAAATTATGTTTTCAGATATTATTACTAATTTTAATAATCAACTAAACTTGTATTATAATGGATAATGAAACTAAAATCGGTGAGGTATTTTGTGTTACATTTAACCAAGATCTCAAAAGTTTATTGGTTGGACATGAACGAGGTTTCTCTATCTACAACATAACGACTATCGATAAGTTAGAGAAGACTCATGAAAGTACAAATCCTGAATATAAAGAAGTTATCCATTTTGAACGATTATTTTCTTCTAACTTAATCACTTTTGTTCATAGGAATAAGCCTAGACATCTTATTGTCTGTAACTTTGGTAAAAATATGGAAGTTTGTAATCAACCATGTGTCAATTCTGTTGTTGCTGTTCGATTAAATAGATTTGTATGTTTTAATATCCTTCAACTATTTTTAATTTCTTCTCTTTAGAGAATTGTCATATGTCTTGAGGAGACGATTCATATTCATAATGTTCGTGACATGAAAAAGATGCAATCAATTAATGATACCCCAAGAAATCAAAATGGAATAATTGATTTGTCAAATAATGAACCATCCTTTGTAGCCTATCCAGGTGATGCACATAATGGTATTGTGAATATTTATGATGGTTTCAATTGTACATCAGCAATTATTATCCATGCACATGACTCACCATTGGCAGCATTAAAGTTTAATTCTGATGGTAGTATGATTGCTACAAGTTCAACCAAAGGGACAGTTATAAGAATATGGGATGTCTCTACTGGGGATAAACTTTTTGAATTCTCTAGGGGTGTATCAAGATGTGTATCAATATATTCAATTGCTTTTTCACCCTGCTCTACATATCTTGCTACATCCAGTAACACAGAAACTGTACATGTATTTAAATTGATAACACAATCAGATAACAAACAACCAAATAATCTTAGTAGCCATGAAGATGATCAAAGCTTAGGATCATGGGTTGGATATTTCCAAAAACAATTTTCACCATACCTTCCAACACAGGTTAATGAGGTGATGTCAAGACAAAAATCATTTGCTTCTGCAACACTTCCAAGATGCGGTTACAGAAATGTTGTTGGGATGCCAATTATAAATAAGATTCCACACCTTCTCGTTGCTACAACTGGTGGATACTTGTATTGTTATCATATTCCACCAGAAGGTGGTGAATGTTCTTTACTTCATCAATACATTATTGGACCTACAGCTACCGTCGGTACCGGTGGACAAGGAGGTAATCAATCAAATGAGAATAATGGAAATAGGGGTATAACATCGTCTGGATCAAGTAATTCTATTCAAAGAACAGGAAAAACTTCAATATCAGAACCAGAAAATGGTATAATTGGTGGAGTCGAAAAAAGTAAACAAGAAGAGTATCCACCATTGTCACATCAATCATCAAATTAAAATTAAAAAATGGAAGTTTTTGGTACATTTCTTAAAATGATAAAATGTAATGGATTTGTATTAACTGAACAGTGAAAAAAGAAATCAACAGACCAAAGAAGATTAAACTTTTTTTATTATAAAATTGTAATTTAACTTGTAAATAAAAAATTAATCCTATTTTTACATTTGATTTGAGAAAAAGTTTTCATCCTCAACAACAATAAATACTTTTGTATTTAAACGTCCATTACATAAATTTATATATATATATAATATAGATGATGATTATTGTTATATTTATATGAAATGTATATAAATTATACAAAAGAAGTAACCTTAAAATTTTATAAATATATCGTATTTATATATTTAAGAGAGAGTTTTTAAATTTAAATGTATATATTTATATATCTATCTTTGGTGGACAAGTTTATTTTAAATATTTATATATATATTTTTCCTACAATTATATAAATATACCTTCGGATGATTATTTTTAATGTTGTAATTTTTAGGGTTTAACAATTACATTTTTTGAAATAATGATTCATCAATAATACATATACATATATTTTTATCGTTTAAAGTTTTTTTTATTGTTATTATTATTAATAAAATATATATAATACTTGTTTTTTGAATAAAATAATACTTTGCTTAAGGTTGGGAATAACTATGATTTTTATCGATATTATATTGTTAATAATATTATTTAATTTAACTACTACAATCTTACCACAAAGACCAGCAATGGCTATAAGAACAGGTTACAATCAGGATGAGGCTAAGATGCTTTTTATGTTAAGTGCTGGAGCATACTCAATTAATCCGGAACCATGTGTAGCAAGGTATAAATTTATTTTTAATTTGTTTAATTATTTTCGTTATTTTTATAGAACATTTTCACCCACCACAAAATATATATTATTTAATAATCATACTGAAACTTGTGATTCCGGTGGTAATATTTGTTCTTTTTATACCATTGTTAGTGAAATTGAGAAAAAAATTATTATAACATTTAGAGGAACTAAAAATAAAGATCAATTATTAAGGGAGGGATTAGCTTCATTACGTGATGGTATTGATTTTTATGGAGTTGGTCTTGTCAACAGATACTTCTTTAAAGCGCACAATACGTTATGGGATGATGTTATAAAAATATATGAAAATCCAGCATATAATGGATTTAAAGTTTACATCACTGGTCACTCACTTGGTGGAGCATTGGCTGCACTGGCTGCTATCAGAACACAAATTGAAGGTTACAGAAGTAGTGAAGATATTACTTTGTATACATTTGGTGAACCTAGAGTTGGTTCACCCAAATTTGCATTTGAATTTGATAGATTGATACCAAAGAGTTGGCGCGTTGTTCATCGTCTTGACATTGTACCACATTTACCTGCCTGTGAAAAGGATAAAAATTCAAGATTAGTTAAATTTTCTAAAGATGATAGTAAACCATGTAATCCATATGCTGGTGAATATCCTTACCATCATGGGACAGAGATATGGTACCCAACTGGAATGGGTGAAAACGATACTTATTATGAATGTACTGGATCACCCAAAAATGAAGATTTTGATTGTAGTGATTCATTAAGTTTTGAACTATCAAAATATAGTACTTACATTAGTGATCATAGACATTATTTTGATCATAAAATTACTTCATTTGGTAAGTTGGGTTGTGTAGCAAATGCTAGAGGTTATGAAGAGATGGTTCCGGATGGTGCCGAGATTGCTGAAGTTTCTCCTGAAACTGTTTCAAATGTTGGTACCTCCAATTCAGCTCCAGCCAATGCTTGGCATAAAATCGTTAGTAAAGTTAAAGGAATCCTGGGTTAAGACTTTGTAACAGTTATTAATTTCTACCTTACAATGAACTTACTTAAAATATTTAAACAATATCATTTTTTTTTGATATTTTATTAATAAGTATTAAATATATACAAAAGATAAATAATTTTTTTTGACAAAAAATAAATTTAAAAATCCAAATAATCTTCATTAATTTCATTGGCATAATTGGCATTTTCAATTAATTCAATACTATTATCAGATTGTATAGAACTTCTTGGAGTGCTGTTATCTCTTGCAACTTCTACCTTTTCTTTTTCTCTATTTGAAAGTACAAATATTAAGGCAATTGTAAATACAGGAATGGCCGTACATATAATACCAATAATTAAAATTAATAATGGTGCAATTTTAGATACGAATCTAATAAAGGTTAGCGCATAATCTTTCAATGATACTCTCACTGTTAATGCGAAACATGGGAACATGACCGAACGATGTTGATATAATTGTGTTAAAGTTTTGGAATTATATATAGGTATGTTTAATTGAACTCTAAAAAATGCACTTACTGTTGACCCCAACATATCTTGAATATCGAAGTAACCAACATTATCTGTTTCGGGATTATAATTTATTCCTATCATTGAATCTCTAACTTCCTTTGGTGATGAACCAAAATTTGGCGGTGATATTGTTGCATAAAAAACCATATCTTTATTTAGACCTGGAAAGCATGCCAATGGTATTATTCCTCGAGGTAATTTTATTTTATTATCAATAATATTTTGACTTTTACAGCATGACGAACAGAAGTTAACATCTTTACTACAATCTATTTTATCACATTCACCAGAATATGTTACCCCATTACTTCCACATGGCCAATCGGGAAAGTATGTTGCATTTTCATCATTAGGGTATTCATATCCTTTAAATGTTTCATTGTATGGATTAAAGTTATCCTCTACAGCTTTCCATCTTGTTGCTGGGATATCATTAATATTAACGGAACCATTATTTTCCATTTGGAAATGTCTACAAGCAAATGACTGGAATATTCTCATATCAGCATCTTTATCAATAAAGGCTCCATTAAATGTACCATCAGTGACGTCAAGTAAATTGTTAGCATAATCTGATTTCCACCACCTCAATTGTGTACTGTTGGACCAATTTATAATTTTTCCCAACTTTTTGGCATCATCAGAACCGGTATATGATAAGTAATCCTCATCATTTGTATTGTTGTATAAAGGAAAATAACCAATATGTTTGATATCTGGAGGAGGAAAACCCAAGATATTTGTACCACCAATTTCCATTAACAGTTTCATTAAATCAGAATTAAGAAAAGAAATCAATGGATCATTATAACTCAAAAATAATACACCTTTTTGGGATACTTTTCTTACAGGATATTCACCCAGTAAATATAATGAAGCCTCTAATATTATTTTTTGGATACCTTTTACATTATATTGTTGGACCATCTTTGCAACGGTCATGAATGCTGGATTTGGTAAAAATAATTCATCCTCCCAATCACAATATTTGCATGAAGTTTCTTGTTTATATGTCCATGTTTTTATATTTCTGAAAAATACTTTTGTTCCATTATCTTTTAAAAAAATTGAATCCTTAATTTCAGTTTCTCTATAAAAAGGAATTTTTAATTAGGAAAAATAGAATTAATCTACTTACTGATATGAATATGGACCAACAGCAATTAGGGCAGCTTTTTCTCCGTAAAAATTAACAGCATCTGGATTTGTAATATTATAGAGAACAAAATCATAATGATTATCCATAGGCAATTTCCACCAATAATTAGTCAATTGTCCCCATGTCGAATCACCTGTTGGGTTAATAACTAACTGACTTGATACAATAGCTGGAAAAATTGCTAATGGCACTGGTATTAGTAGAATTAATCCAATAATAAATATAATTATTAATATTACATATAGTATAATTTTTCCTATCTTACTCTCTGGCCACATGATTTTGTTAGTTGATGGAATAAAATACTTATAAGTTTATTAATTTATCTTAGATAAATATATACAATATTTATTACTCTATCTCTTCAAGTGAAAACTTAAAATTTTTTTAATAACACTTAATTATTATTATATCAATCAAAGAATAAAGGAATCTTTTTTTCTTATCACGCCAGAATCATACTAAAATATCATTACATTTCATATACATATTTATAGAATGTGTATTTCTTATCATCAAAATTTTAAACATACTATTGTCTACATTTTAGGTTCCATAAACAAAAAATTCTTTTAAAAATTATTCATCAAATCAGGATCTACTTTTAATTTTTGAAATGTATATACAATTAATGTAATGATAATAATTATCATTTTATTCAATGATATTAATTTATTTCCTTATCATTAAAAGTTAAATTATCTAATAAAATATATTAATTGTAATCTTTATTGATCCGTATCAAATAATATTATAATTAATACAATCACACTATTTTCGTGCAAATGTGTTTAAAATATGATAGATAACATATTAATTATCATCTTTTTTGTTATCAAATAATGAACTGATATTAAATAATGATGTTATTAAAATATTTTATTTATATAATTAATATTTTTTTTGTTATAATCTATGATATTAAATTCAAAATTTTTGTTTTGATCAATTGATAAGGAATTAAATATATAAAGTTTGTTTTGAACTTTTTATAAATGTTTTCACTAATTAGTATTATTTTTTGATCACGGATATGTAGTCTTGCAAGAAAATAATTTGAACCATTTTTAAAATTATCAGTTTCTTTGTGATTTTTCATGTTGAATAGAGATAAGGAAAGGTATTTTAAATAGAGAATTAAATAACCATTTCTTTATCTTTGAAATGTTTTATTTAATATATATTATAAGAATGCAACATTTTATAAGTTGATAAAAATTATTTTTATTCAAAAAAAATAAAAGATTATATTTATTAATCTTCTTATGATACAAGTAATCGTTTCAAATAATACTTCTTATTTTATTATATTTATGTACTTTTATATCAATCATTAGTAACAATGAAATAATAAAAATTATATACACAGATTACAGGGAGCTTTGAATTGGTTCTTCTATTATGGTAGATTCTTTATGAATAGAATGTTTTCCTTTATTTTCATCAATTAAATTCTTTCTGACAATACCTGTTCTGAATTCTAAACCTCCATCAATAATATTTAATCCAGCTGTTAAATTTCTTGTCAATACAAAATTTACAGGAGCATTATCATCGTCACTACCTAGGGGATTAACTAAGGCTTCACCAACTTTAAGCCAACCAATATAAAAAATAAATTGAAGCATTGATAAAAATGGAACATATAAATCTATATATTTAGATGCCTTTTCTGTATATTCATCTGATATAAAGTATTGTCTACCAACACATCCAATTAAAAAGTATGTTCGTACTGTTAATGCTACTATTTGAGTGTAACATAATGGAACCGGAAACCAATCGTAAGTAAGTAACGTTTGTAACATATTTCTATTTGTCATGATTACACTTAAGCAATCCTGTAACCCAAAAAAACCATTATTTAATCTTCCCTCCTTATTAGCAGAAACAAGAAGATTGATCGCCCATTTTACTGGTATCCACCATGGAGCTATAGTTTTTGTTGACGTTAACATCAATTTTTGATACTCTTCATCCGTTATGAAACCTTTCTCAATCATTGAATCAACGGAAGGAAACATTTCTCTTGCCTTTTTTGATATATCTCTATACACCAAAACTTGGGCTGTCGCCATATATCTTAAAATTGATCTTCTAATAAATTTTGATCTTAAATCTTCACCAGAGATGTACTCACAAATATAAATACTAAATGTATCAACAAAAGCCAAATTTTCACAAATGGTAACCCATCTCGATAAAACAAATGTAACATAAAAACCTAGCATAAAAGTTATAGGTATAAATGATGTATAATTAAGACAAACAAACACAACTTTATCAAATATTCTAAAAAAATATTATTCACATTATTGATATTAAAAAAAAACTTACAATTGTTGATCCTCATTCAAAACTAACCTTGCAACAATACTAATTGTTGCATAAATTAGACACCAAGCAATCAATTCTACATATATAGATTTAATTAAACTACCTTTCCAATAGAAAAGAACTTTAATATTACACCATAATGAATTTTCAGTGATATCTTTTGTATATTGTATTGTCATAATGTTTTAAATTTCATTTCTTGTGTCACTTTAAATACTATTTTTTTTATCACTAATCCCATTTTCTTTTATATAAAAAGTGATAATGCTCTTGAAAAGTTTATATAATAAACAAGATATTTTTACTTTTATATGTGATATTTGAAAAATGTAATCAGTAATTCAATGTTTATGATTAAACTATTTTTTTTTTTGAAAATTAGAAACTAAAAATAATAAAATACAATTTTATTTAATTAAACACCAAATATATTTTGATTACTACATTTAATATAACATTTTTAATCAACATTAAAATGTCATCTACAGTCCTCTTTTTCTCTAGGATATTTATTCTCCAAATCAAAAGTTCCAAGTCCGTAATGTCTAGTTGGATATTTACCTTTATTAATATAACTTCTTGGAATCCAAAGCCTAAACTTTCTATAACAAGTTTTGAGTCCTTCACGTCTAGCATTGCAGGAATGTTCTATAACGATGTACGGATCAATTGAGAAAAATTCATCTTCTGATCCACTAACTGAAAAAAGACCTCCATCATTTGTTATATCTTCACCCATTTTATCATCAGCTGTAATGAAATCGTAATCGTATAATTGTACTTTAACATTAGGTACTGGGGATCCATTGCATTTGAGTTGTCCTGTCACATAGACGGATTGAACTTTAGCATATGACGTTCCGAAAAGTGATAAAAGTATTATTGTAACGATAAGATTCTTTGTCATTATAAAAAATAACTAAACAAATGACTGTTAGATGACGTGTAATTATAGTTAATTTAAAGACAAAAAATTTGAAAATATAGAATCATCTTAAGAAGTAATTATATTCATATTATTAAACTAAAAAGTAGGAAAAATTGTTTTAATTAAAATTTTATTTTATTACACACACATTACATTCAGATTAAAACTACATTATTTAAATAATTATAAACATCTAAGCTTTTGTCCTGGATATGTACGAGATAATTCGATTGTTCCAAAATTATAAGGTTCAGTTGGTTCCTTACCGGAAGAAAAATAATGTTGTGGAACCATTAATTCAAACTTTTTGTAACAAGTATCTTCTAAATTACATGAATGGTATATTTTTATCAATGGCTTAAAGTCATCTAAATTTAAACTCTTTCCAGCAAGTATAAATGATCCATCAGCTGTTGTAAATGTTTCATCAATTGAATCAATACGTGATGTATAGCCATCTTCATACAATTCTATTTCAACATCTTCCATTTTTTGACCGTTGCATGTCACTACTCCTTCAACTTCTATATTATGATNATAAAACTATTAATAAGCCGTAAAGTAACTTCATTATCAGCAAAATGTATATAAGGTATGTTTAAGAAATGAAATGTAATTATAATTATTAATGTTTTAACAGTAAAAATTTGAAAAGAAGAGATTATTTAAACAAATATTTTTAAGCAATAAATATATGCATATTTTGACAAGTCAACAATGGAAAAGGGGACATTCTCTTGTCCATGGGTAAGCGAAAATGGTTTTTATTTTGTCCTGGGATTTTAAAAATTACCTATGGACAAGCAAATGTCCCTGGAGCAAAACTATTAAATTAAAAAGTAGGAGAAATTATTTTAACTAAAATTTTATTTTATTACACAAACATTACATTCTAATTGAAACTACATTATTTAAATAATTATAAACATTCTAGCTTTTCTCCTGGATATCTACGAGATAATTCGATTGTTCCAAAATTATGATAATATGATGGGCTATTTAATTCAAATAAATAATTTTGTGGAACCGTTAATTCAAACTTTTTGTAACAATTATCTTGTACATTACATGAATGGTATATTTTTATCATTGGCTCATATATACCCCTATGAGAACTTTCTCCAAAAAGTTGAAATCTTCCATCAGCTTTTGTGACTATGTTATCGTATTTTTCAAAATGTTTTGTATAGCCACTTTCATACAATTCTATTTCAACATCTTCCATTTTTTGATCGTTACATGTCACTACTCCTTTAATTGCTAAGACCTCAGTTTTGATAGGAAATGGAATGGACATTCCAAGAATCCTTCCAAAGATGGATAAAATTATTAATAAGCCATAAAGTAACTTCATTATCAGCAAAATGAATATAAGGAATGTTTAAGAAATGAAATGTTATTATAATTATTAATGTTTTAACGGTAAAAATTTGAAAAGAAAAGATCATTTAAACAAATATTTTTAATCATTAAATATATGCATATTTTGATAAATCAACAATGAAGAATTGATTTTCTAAAATTTTTATTTAATCATACACAAACAAACAATTATTAAATAATATTTACTTATCAATGCAATAATCTTTTTGTCCTGGATACTTGCGAGATAACTCAAGTATTCCAGCATTAAAAACTGTGGCACCTTTTTGGTTTGGAACAACGTATTGTTGTGGAATTACAAGTGAAAACTTTTGGTTACATTCATTATGCTTGGCCTTATCCATATTACAGGAATGATGGACATTCATCATTGGTAAAGTTGTTTTCTTTTCACTATCGCATCCAACAAGTTTAAAAGTACCATCCTTGTCAGGCTTTGTTTGATCCAATTTATCATTGTTTTTGTCGGGCTTGACGTTGAACAATGTTATTACAGCATCATTATAAGGTTTACCGTTACATAGCAAATTTCCTTGAACTCCTACAATTTGTTTTCCATCACAAAGATCTTTTTCAGCAAGAGAAGTTCCAAGAATGAATAAGATTGTTGATAAAGTAAAAAGTGACTTCATTATTACTACAAAAAATGAATACAAATGTTTGAGAGATGACGTATATTTATAATTACTTTTAGATCCATTAATTTGAAAACTAGGTTAAATTTAAATAATCAAATTTATACAAACATTAAGTGAAATTTTTGAAACTCAAAACTAGTAGAAAAAATTTTATTAATAAAATTTTATTTATTTTTACTTTAAAATACTTTAGTTAATAAATACTTAATAATTAAGGCAATATTTTGTTTGCCCTGGATATTTACGAGATAACTCAATTGTTCCGGTATTATAAAAGTTGTAAGCAATTATGCCCAAAACAACATATTCCTGTGGAACTACTAAGGAAAACTTATTGTTACATAGTTTACGTTTTTTAGATTCAAATTACAGGAATGATGGATATCTATTATTGGTTCAATTATTGTTTCTTCATGATCCTATCCACTAAGTTCAAAGTAACCATTTTTATAAGGCTTCTTTTTGTCAAATTTATCATTGGGAGAATGTTAATCAATTTCAAACAGTGTTATTATGGCGTCATCATAAGGTTCACCGTTACATGTCAATCTTCCTCAAACTCCAACAACTTGTGGTCCACCATAAACAAAATTTCAAGGAATGACTACTCTAGGAATTAATAAAACTACTGGTAAATGATAAATCACTATAATGTAAAATGAATACAAACATTTTCAAGAAATGATATTTTATTATAGAGAAAACTAAAGTAAAAAATTTGAAAACAACAATTCATTTAAGCAGAAATTATTGTATTCAAAGTTTAAAATTCAAATCATCGACAAAAATAGTTCTAATAAAAATTTTATTCATTTACACATAAAAATATATTAATTAAATAATATTCATTTGATTAAAGACAAAATCTTTTTTCTCCTGGATAGTAACGATGCAATTCTAATCTTTGAGCATTATAAAATTTTGTTACTTTGAATCCTTGGACAATGTACTCATTCGGTATAGCAATTGAAAAATCATAATAACATAGACCATCCATATCCTCGTTTATGCCACAAGAATGGTGAATATTCATCATTGGTTCAATTTTTGTTTTTTCGTAAGTATATCCACTAATTTCAAAGTTACCATCCATTTCAGGACTGGTCTTATTCATTGAATCAGTATAAAGATAAGAATCGATATCATACAATGTTATTCTCGCGTCATAATAAGGTTTACCACGGCATGTCAATCTTCCTCGAACTCCGACAGCTTGTGGTTCAGGATAAGCAAAATTTTCATGAATGATTACTCCAAAAAATAATAAAACTACTGGCAAACGAAAAATCATTATCATGAAAAATGAATACAAACATTTTAAAGAAATGATATGTAATTATAAGTAACATTCAAAGATAAAAATTTGATTACATAACAAATATATTCACATTTTAAAATATTTTTTAGAAGAATTAGAAACCATTATTTTATAAAATAATGCAATAAAATAGATCCTTCCAAAGATGAAGTTAAATAATTCATTAAATATCATTTGTCCATACCAAATACTTTTCAATTATTATACACTGTTACAATATTTTTAAGTTAGCATTGCCAATCTTGTCCATCATATTTTATACCCAACTCAACATCTTTAATATTGTAGTACCTTTTAGTTCTTCTCCCATAATTAATGTAATTTTTAGGAATGTAAAAGGTAATTCTCTGAAAGCATCTTTTACTTCCCGTTGATATTACATTACAATCATGATATATTACAACTTTTGGATCTATCCATGAAAACCCGTATGCATATCCTTCAACTTTTAAGTAACCATCACTGTCAGTATATGTGGTAGCTAATAAATTGTCTGGGAAAAAAGATATATTTTCATCGTACAATTTTACTAAAACTTTTGCTGCTGGTTTACCATTACATATTAGTCTTCCCATAGCTCCGGTCGCTTGATCACTGCCAAATAGTTTTCCATTAACAGGTAAAAAAATGACAATTGGTAATATCATTGATAAGTATAGATGAACACCTTTTTTCATAATTTAGAAAAATTAATAGATAAAACCTTATCATGCTAATAAATGGTATGTACTTGTTCCCCTTTCTTCGATATCATCTGAAATAATAAAAGATAAAATAATGAAATTATAAAAAAAATAGACATGGTCATTGATAACACAGTGATAATAAAAAAATAAACAAACAACATTAAACATAAAATATTATCAATACAATAATTATATACATTCAATATACTAAAAATAGGTATTTCTTCTGCGTCACCCAACTTTACTTTTCTCTTCAATGGTATCCAACAAATATACTTTTGCCCTGTTGGGCATTCTACCAACTTCATCCACAACCAGATATCCCAGATGAGATAAGTCAATCTTCTTACCATCATTAACAAATAGCATCTTTTCTTCCTTCTTTGAATCAGTAGTTTTTGAAGCCTCCATAATACTTATACCATCCATGGTATACTTTATAAATTTATTCAAAATTTGTTCCATCAATTGAATCGCTGGCAGCATTACTACAGCATGAAGACTGCTCACTCCACTATACAAAAATGAACCTAGGATCGGCGCTTCAAAACATATCCTCTTATCACTTCCAGTTGAAGGTGAAGGCATCAACGGTATATTGAAAGATTCATCCAAACATATCTGACAGTACAGTTCCTTGGACAGGACGGTATCTTTTAATATTAAGTTTCACTTCTTTGAACAAGTCCTCATTAACATTACTTATCAACAGCAACTTTGAGATACTCCCTTCTTCACTTCTGATGCAAACGTTGTAGCACTTTCAATCCAGGAAAGCGTTATATTTGTTCTTTTCATTTCCTTTAGTTCACTAGCTCCTATCTCTTTTGTGGTCCATTTCCTCTTCTCTGAAATAAACTGTTAAAATTTTACATAAAGAAAAACTTACGCTGGTCCTGGAACAATGTATGATCTTAGGTCGAAACCTCTTCCAGAAGATCCTTTCTCTTTATCACCAAAAAGTTTTGGCACTTTTACAGTCTACTAGAAGAAAGGAGCCGTTGAAATATATACTTTTTTTCAACAAATAAAGAGGGTAAAATATTCCTTGAAATACTTCTCAAAGTATCCCTTCGTTGTAAGAGGTAACAAAATTTTTGATCTGATTTTGATTGTGGTCATGCTTCACATGGTACTTATTCTTT